>JAQZBX010031347.1:0-26128 GCA_029593785.1 Cabassous unicinctus | reverse complement strand
GCATATTGAAAGCGATGTTTTGACATTCATTGGAAGTGAAAACAAGTGCATAGCTGCCAATGAATTGAGTATATTGCTTTGTTTTGAAAACTGAAGAAACCAGTGTTTTGGCATAGTATTATGTAAAAGGAGTGGTTTTACATTGATAATGAGTGAAAGCAAGCACAGAGCTGCCAAACAAACAAGTGTGTTACTTAACTTTCAAAGTTGAATTAACTGCTGCATTCACAGATTGTTAGGGGAAACCAGTTTTTAAAGATGAATTTAAGTGAAAACACATGCATAGCAACAAATACAAGACAAATATTATTTAGATTTGTGAAGTGAAGAAACCACTGCATTGACTTAAGCATAGGCAAAATCTGTGTGGTGACATATGAGTGAAAGCAAGGGCCAGCACTGAAAGAAACAAGAATCTTACTTACCTTTCAAACTTGAAGTAACTACTGCATTCACAGAGAGATAGATGAAACCAGTGTCTTGAAGTTGCTTGTAAATTAATGCACATGCAAATCAGCCGATGGAAAATTTTCTTTTTTGGTTTTCTAAAGCAAAGACCTCAATGCATTCAGCCAATGTTAGGGAAAAGCAGTGTTTTCAATTTGTTTGTTTGTAATTGAAAACACATGTATATCATTTTAAGAAACAAGAATCTTACTTAGATTTCAAAAGTCTGGAACCGGCAGACTTGGAATAGTGAAAGCGGTGTTTTCACGTTCATTGTAAGTGAAAACAAGTGCATAGCTGCCAATGTAATGAGTTTATTGCTAAGTTTGGAAACCGAATAAACCAGTGTTTTGTCATTGTATTAAGCAAAAGCAGTGTTTTTACATTGATAATGAGTGAAAGCAAGAATAAAGCAGCCAAACAACAAGTATCTACTTAGCTTTCCAAGTTGAATTAACTACTGCATTCACAGCCTGTTAGGTGTAAACTGTGTTTTGAAGATGAATTTAAATGAAAACAGAGGCATAGCATCAAATAAAACAGAAATCTTATTTAATTTTTTAAAGTGAAGGAACCACAGCATTGGCTTAGCCTTAGGTAAAAGCTGTGTGTTGACATGTGAGTGAAAGTTACAGCATAGCAAACAAAAGAACAAGAATCTTACTTACCTTTCAAACTTGAAATAACTAATGCATTCAAAGAGAATAAGAAGAAACCAGTGTCTTAAAATTAATTTTAAATGAATACACATGCAAATCAGACAATGAAAAGTGTTTCTTTTTTGGTTTTCTAAAGAAAAGAACTGAATGCATTCACCCAACGTTAGGGAAAAGAAGTACTTTCAAGTTGATTGTAGTTGAAAACTCTTGTATAGCATTGCAAGCAACAAGAATCTTACTTAGAATTCAAAGGTGAGGAACTGGCAGCTTTGGCATAGCAAAAGCACTGCTTTAACATTTATTGTAAGTGAAAACAAGTGCATAGATGCCAATGAATTCAGTCTATTTCTTAGTTTTTAAAACTGAAGAAACCAGTGTTTTGGCATAGTATTAGGTAAAAGCAGTGTTTTTGCATTGATAATGAGTGAAAACAAGTGCATAGCACCCATACAAACAAGTATCTTACTTAACTTTTAAAGATGAGTTAACAGCTGAATTCACAGCCTGTTACAGGAAACCATTGTTTTGAAGAAGAATTTAAGTGAAAATGCAGGCATAGCAGAACATAAAAGACAAATCTTGTTTAGTTTAGTAAATTGAAGAAACGTCTGCATTGGCTTAGCCTTAGGCAAAAGCTGCGTGTTGATATGTGAGTGCAAGCAAGGGCAAAGAAGACAAACAATCAAGAATCTTACTCACATTTCAAACTTGATGTAACTACTGATTTCACAGAGAATTACAGTGATACCAGTGTCTTGAATTTCTTTGTAAATTAATACACATGCAAAACAGCCAAAGAAGCAAGTTTCTTTTTTGGTTTTCTAAAGCAAAGAACTCAATGCGTTCACCCAACGTTGTGGCATAGCAGTGCATTCCAGGTGATTGTTTTTGAAAACACATGTATAGGATTATAAGGAACAAGCATCTTACTTAGATTTCCAAAGTGAGGTACTGGCAGACTTGGCATAGTGAAAGTTGTGATTTTACTTTCACTGTAAGTGAAAACAAGTGCATAGATGCCAATGTAATGAGTATATTGTTTAGTTTGGAAACTGAAGAACTCAGTGGTTTGGCATAGTATTAGGTAAAAGCAGTGTTGTTACATTGATAATGAGTGAAAGCAAGTGCATAGCGGCCAAAAAAACAAGCATCATACTTAACTTTCAAAGATGAATTAACTGGTGCATTCACAGCCTGTTATGGGAAATGAGACGTTTGAAGATGAATGTAAGTGTAAACAGAGGCATAGCAGAAAATTAAAGACAAATCTAGTTTAGTTTAGTATATTGAAGAAATGTCTGCATTGGCTTAGCCTTAGGCAAAAGCTGTGTGTTGACAGGTGACTGAAAGCAAGGGCATAGCAGACAAGCAACAATAATCTTACTCACCTTTCAAACTTGAAGTAACTACTGATTTCACAGAGAGTTAAATAATACCAGTGTCTTGAAGCTTTTGGTAAATGAATACACATGCAAATCAGCCAATGAAACAAGTTTCTTTTTTGTTTTCTAAAGCAAAGAACTCAATGCATTCAGCCAATGTTAGGGAAATGCAGTGCTTTTCAGTTGATTGTAGTTGAAAACACATGGATAGCATTGTAAGAAACAAGAATATTACTTAGATTTCCAAAGTCCAGAACCAGCACCTTGGCATGGTAAAAGCTGTGTATTGACATTCATTGTAAGTGAAAACAAGTGCATAGCTGTGAATGGAATGAGTATATTCCTTAGTTTTGAAAACTTAAGAAACCAGTGTTTTGGCATAGTATTAGGTAAAAGCAGGGTTTTTGCATTGATAAGGAGTGAAAGCAAGTGCCTAGCAGCCAAACAAACAAGTATCTTACTTAACTTTCAAAGTTGAATTAACAGCTGAATTCACAGCCTGTTATGGGAAACCAGTGTTTTGAAAGAGAATTTAAGTTAAAACACGGGAATAGTAGAAATTAAAATAAAAATCTTATTTAGTTTAGTAATGTGAAGAAAACACTGCAATGGCTTAGCCTTAGGAAAAAGTTGTGTGTTGACATTTAAGTGAATGCAATGGCATAACAGCCAAACAAGCAAGAATCTTACTTACCTTTCAAACTTGAAGTAGCTACTGCATTCACAGAGAGTTAGGTGAAACCAGTGTCTTGAGGTTGTTTCTAAATGAATACACATGCAAATCAGCCAATGAAACAAGTTTCTCTTTTGGTTTTCTAAAGCAAAGTACTCAATGCATTCAGCCAAAGTAAGGGAAATGCAGTGTTTTCAAGTTCATTGTTATTGAAAACACATGTATAGCATTGTACAAAACAAGAATCTTAAATCGATTTCAAAATTGCGGAACCCAGCTTTGGCAAAGTAAAGCAGTGTTTTGCCATTCATTGTAAGTAAAAACAAGTGCATAGTTCCCAATGTAATGAGTACATTGCTCAGTTTAGAAAACTGAAGAAACCAGTGTTTTGTCAGGGTTTTAAATTAAAGCATTGTTTTTACATTGATATAGAGTGAAAGCAAGTGCACAGCACCCAAACAAACAACTATCTTACTTAACTTTCAAAGTTGAATTAACTGCTGCATTCACAGCCTGTTACGGGAACCTAGTATTTTGAAGATGAATTTAAGTGAAAACACAGGAAAGCAGCGAATAAAAGACTAATATTATTTAGTTTTGTAAAGTGAAGAAACCACTGCATTGACTTAGACTTAGGCAAAAGCTTTTTGTTGAAATATGAGTGAAAGCTAGGATATACCATCTAAAAAAACAAGTATCTTACTTACCTTTCAAACTTGAAGTAACTACTGCATTCACAGAGAGTTATGTGAAACCAGTATCTTGAAGTTGATTATAAATGAATACACATGTAAATCAGTCAATAAAACAAGTTATTTTTTGGTTTTCTAAAGCAAGGAACCGAATGCATTCAGGCAAAGTTAGGAAAAATAAGTGTTTTCAAGTTGATTGTAATTGAGAACACATGTATAGCTATGTAAGAAAAAAGAATCTTACTTAGATTTCTAAAGTGAGGAACTGGCAGCTTTGGCAAAGTAAAAGCTGTGTTTTTATTTTCATTGTAAGTGAAAACAATTGCAAAGCTGCCAATGTAATGAGTATATTGCTTAGTTTTACATACTGAAGAAAGCAGTGTTTTGGCACAGTATTAGGTAAAAGCATTGTTTCTACATTGATAATGAGTGAAAGCAAGTGCATAGCAGTCAAACAAACAAGTATCTTACTTAACTATCAAGGTAAAATTAACTGCTGCATGCACAGCCTGTTATGGGAAACCAGGGTCTGGAAGATAAACTTAAGTGAAAGCACAGGCATAGCAGCAAATAAAAGACAAATCTCATTTAGATTTTAAAGTGAAGAAGCCACTGCATTGGCTTACACTTAGCCAGAAGCTGTGTGTTGACATGTGAGTGAAAGCAAGGGCCTAGCAGCCAAACAAACAAGAATCTTACATACCTTTCAAACTTGAAGTAACTACTGCATTCACCAAGAGTTACCTGAAACCAGTGTATTGAAGTTGTCTGTAAATGAATACACATGCAAATCAGCCAATGAAACAAGGTTATTTTTGGTTTTCTAAAGCAAAGAACTACATAGTATTAGGTAAAAGCAGTGTTTTTAAATTGATACAGAGTGAAAGCAAATGCATAGAAGGCAAAGAAACAAGTATCTTACTTAACTTTCAAAGTTGAATTAACTGCTGCATTCAAAGCCTGTTATGGGAAACCAGTATTTTGAAGATGAATTTCAGTGAAAACACAGGCATGGCAGTAAAAAGAACACAATTCTTATTTACTTTTGTAAAGTGAAGAAACCACTACATTGGCTTAGCCTTAGGCAAAAGCTGTGTGTTGACATGTGAGTGAAAGCAATGGGATAGCAGCCAAACAAACAAGAATCTCACTTACCTTTCAATCTTGAAGTACCTACTGCATTCACAAAAAGATAGGTGAAACCAGAGTCTTGAAGTTGATTGTACATGAACACACATGAAAATCAGCCAATGAAACAAGTTTCTTTTTTGGTTTTCTAAAGCAAGGAAGTCAAAGCATTCAGATAACGTTACGAAAGAGCAGTGTTTTCAAGTTGTTTATAATTCAAAACACATGTATTGAATTGCAAGAAACAAGATTCTTTCTTAGATTTCCAAAGTGAGGAACCGTCAGCTTTGGTATAGTAACAGCGGAGTTTTGACATTCAATGTAAATGAAAACAAGTACATAGCTGCCAATGTAATGAGTATATTGTTTAGTTTTGAAAAGTGAAAAAACCAGTGTTTTGGCATAGCATTAGGTAAAAGCAGTGCTTTTACGCAGATACTGAGTGAAAGCCAGTGCATAGCAGCCAAAAAAATAAGTGTTTTACTTAACATTCAAAGTTGAATTAACTGATGCATTCACAGCCTGTTATGGGTAATCAGTGTTTTGAAGATGAATTTAAGTGAAAACACAGGCATAGCATCAATAAAAGTCAAAACTTATTTAGTTTTGTAAAGTGAAGAAACCCCTGCTTTGGCTTAGCCTTAGGCAAAAGCTCTTTGTTGACATGTGAGTGAAAGCAAGGGGAGAGCAGCCAAACAAACAAGAATCTTACTTACCTTTCAAACCTGAAGTAACTACTGCATTCACAGAAAGATAGGTGAAACCAGCGTCTTGAAGTTGATTGTAAATGATCATAAGTGATAAACAGCCAATGAAACAAGTTTCTTTTTTGGTTTTCTAAAGCATAGTCCTCAAAGCATTCAGCCAATATTAGGGACAAGCAATGGTTTCAAGTTGACTGTAATTGAAAACACATGTATTGTACTGTAAGAAGCAAGACTCTTTCTTACATTACCAAAGTGAAGAACCGGCAGCTTTGGTATAGTAAAAGCACTGTTTTGACTTTCATTGTAAATGAAAACAAGTACGTAGCTGCCAATGTAATGAGTATATTGTTTAGTTTTGAAAGTGAAAAACCAGTGTTTTGGCATAGTATTAGGTAAATGCATGGTTTTTACACAAACACTGAGTGAAAGTAAGTGCATAGCAGCCAAACAAACAATTATCTTCCAAAACTTTCAAAGTTGAATTAACTGTTGCATTCACAGACAGTTACGGGAAACCAGTATTTTGAAGACGAATTTCAGTGAAAACACAGGCATGGCAGTAAAAAGAACACAATTCTTATTTACTTTTGTAAAGTGAAGAAACCACTGCATTGGCTTAGCCTTATGCAAAAGCTGTGTGTTGACATGTGAGTGAAAGCAAGCAGATAGCAGCCAAACAAACAAGAATCTCATTTATCTTTCAATCTTGAGGTACCTACTGCATTCACAAAAATATAGGTGAAACCAGAGTCTTGAAATTGATTGTAAATGAACACACATGAAAATCAGCCAATGAAACAAGTTTCTTTTTTGGTTTTCTAAAGCAAGGAAGTCATAACATTCAACCACCGTTAGGGAAAAGCAGTGTTTTCAAGTTGATTGTAGTTGAAAACACATGTATAGCTTTGTTAGAAAAAAGAATCTTACTTAGTTTTCCAAAGTGAGAAACCGGCAGATTTGACATACTGAACGATGTGTTTTGACATTCATTGCAACTGAAAACAAGTGCATAGCTACCAGTATAATGAGAATATTGCTTAGTTTTGAAAACTGATGGAACCAGTGTTTTGGGATAGTATTAGGTAAAAGCAGAGTTTTTCCATTGATAATGAGTGAAAGCAATTGCATAGAAGCCAAACAAACAAGTATCTTACTTATCTATCAAAGCTGAAATAGCTGCTGCATTCACACCCTGTTAGGGGAAAGTAGTGTTTTCAAGATGAATTTAAGTGAAAGAACAGGCATAGAAGCAGATAAAATACAAATCTTATTTAGTTTTGTTAAGTGAAAAATCCACTGAATAGGCTTAGCCTTAGGTAAAATCTGTGTGTTGACATGTGAGTGAAAGCAAGTTCATAGCAGCCAAACAAACAAGAAACTTACTTTTCAAACTTGAAGTAACTACTGCATTCACAGAGACATAGGTGAAACCAGTGTCTTGAAGTAGTTTGTAAATAAATACACACGTAAATCAACCAATGAAACAAGTCCCTTTTTTGGATTTTTGAAGCAAAGAACTCAATGCATTCAGCAAATGTTAGGGAAAAGCAGTGTTTTCAAGTTGATTGTATTTGAAAACACATGTATAGCATTGTAAGAAACAAGAATCTTACTTAGATTTTGAAAGGGTGGAACCGGCAGAATTGGCATAGTGTAATCTGTATTTTGATATTCATTGAAACTGAAAACAAGTGCATAGCTTCCAATGTAATTTTAAATTGCTTAGTTTTGTAAACTGAACAAACCAGTGTTTTGGCATAGTATTAGGTAAAAGCAGTTTTTTTACATTGATAATGAATGAAAGCAACGTAATAACAGCCAAAGAAGCAAGTATCTTACTTAAATTTTAATGTTGAATTAACTGCTTCATTCACAGACTGCTATGGGAAACCCGTGTTTTGAAGATGAATTTAAGTGAAAACACAGGCATAGCAGCATACAAAAGACAAATCTCAATTAGATTTTTAAAGTGAAGAAACCACTGCTTTGGCTTATGCTTAGGCAAATCTGTGCATTGACATGTGAGTGAAAGCAAGTGCAAAGCAGCCAAACCAGCAAGAATCTTACTTACCTTTCAAACTTGAAGTAATTGCAGCATTCACAGAGAGATAGGTGAAACCAGTGTCTCAAAGTGGACTGTAAATGAATAAACATGCAATCAGCAAAATGAAACAAATTTCTTTTTTGGTTTTCTAAAACAAAATACTCAATGCATTTAGCCAATGTTAGGAAAAAGTAGTGTTCACAGTTGATTGTGCTTGAAAACATATATATAACATGTAAGAAAAAAGAATCTTACTTAGATTTCCAAAGTGAAGAACCATCAGATTTGGCTTAGTGAAAGTGGTGTTTTGACACTCATTGTAATTGAAAACAAGTGCATAGCTACCAATATAATGAGAATAATGCTTAGTTTTGAAAACTGAAGGAACATGTGTTATGACATAGTATTAGGTAACAGCAGTGTTTTTACATTGATAATGAGTGAAAGCAAGTGCATAGCAGCCAAACAAACAAGTATCTTACTTAACTTTCAAAGTGGAATTAACTGCTGCATTCACAGCCTGTTAGGGGAAAGCAGTGTTTGGAAGATGAATTTAAGTAAATGCACAGGCATAGCAGCAGAGAAAAGACAAAACTTATTTAGTTTTTTAAAGTGAAGAAACCACTGCATTGGCTTAGCCTTAGGTAAAAGCTGTGTTCTGACACGTGAGTGGAAGCAAGGGCATAGCAGCCAAAGAAACAATAAATTTACTTATCATTCAAACTTGAAGTAACTACTGCATTCACAGAGACTTCGGTGAAACCAGTGTCTTGAAGTTGTTTGGAAAGGAAAACACATGCAAATTAGCCAATGAAACAAGTTTTTCTTTCTTAAGCAAAGAACTCAATGAATTCAGCCAATCTTAGGGAAAAGCAGTATTTTCAGGTTGATTGTAATTGAAAACACATGTATATATCTTATACAGATTTCTAAAGTCAGGATCCGGCAGCTTTGGCATGGTAAAACCAGTGTTTTCACATTCATTGTAAGTGAAAACAAGTGCATAGTTCCCAATGTAATGAGTATATTGCTTATTTTTGAAAATGAAGAAACCAGTGTTTTGGCACAGTATTAAGTAAAAGCAGTGTTTTTACATTGATAGTGAGTGAAAGCAAGTGCACAGCAGCCAAATAAGTATCTTACTTATCTTTCAAAGTTGAATTAACTGCTGCATTCACAGCCTGTTGGTGAATCCATTGTTTTGAACATGAATTTAAATGAAAAAACAGGTATGGCTTCAAATGAATCACAATTCTTATTTAGTTTGGTAAAGTGAAAAAACCACTCCCTTGGCATAGGCTTAGGCAAAAGCTGTGTATTGACATGTGAGTGAAAGCAAAGGCAAAGCAGACAAACAAACAAGAATATTAGTTACCTTTCAAACTTGAAGTAACTACTGCATTCACCAGTGTCTTGAGGTTGTTTGTGAATGAATACACATGCAAAGCATCCAATGAAACAAGTTTCTTTCCTGGTTTTCATAAGTAAAAAACTCAATTCATTCAGCCAACGTAAGGGAAAAGCAGTATTTTCAAGTTGATTTTAATAGAAAGCACATGAGTAGCATGATAAGAAACAAGAATCTTACTTAGATTTCCAAAGTGAGGAACCGGTTGCTTTGGCATAGTAAAAGAGGTGATTTGCCATGCCATGTAAGTGAAAACAATTGCATAGCTGCCAATTAATGAGTATATTACATAGTTTTGAAAACTGAAGCAACCAGTGTTTTGGCATAGTATTAGGGAAAAGCAGTGTTTTTACATTTATAATGAGTGAAAGCAAGGGCATAGCAGCCAAAGAAACATGTTTCTTATTTAACTTTCAAAGCTGAATTAACTGCTGCATTCACAGCCTGTTAGGGGAAACCAGTGTTTAGAACATGAGTTTAATTGAAACCACAGGCATAGCTGCAAATAAAAGACAAATCTTATTTAGATTTTTTAAATGAAGATTTCATTTCATTGGCTTAACCTTAGGCAAGAGTTGTGTGTTCACATGTGAGTTGAAGCTAGGGCAAAGCAGCCAAAGAGAAAACATTCTCACTTACCTTTCAAACTTGAAGTAACTACTGCATTCACAGAGAGTTAGGTGAAACCAGTGTCTTGAAGCTGTTTGTAAATGAATATACATGCAAATCAGCCATTGAAAGAAGTTTATTTTTTGGTTTTCTAAAACAAAGAACTCAATGCATTTAGCCAAGGTTAGGAAAAAGCAGTGTTTTTAAGTTGAATGTAATTGAAAACACTTATATAGCATTGCAGAAAACAAGAATCATACATAGATTTCCAAAGTGAGGAACCGGCAGCTTTAGCATAGTAAAAGCAATGTTTTGAAATTCATTGTAAGTGAAAACATGTGCAAGACTGCCAATGTAATGAGTATATTGCTTAGTTATGAATCCTGAAGAAACCAGTATTTTGGATTATATTAGGTAAATGCAGTGTTTCTACATTGATAATGAGTGAAAGCAAGCGCAGAGCAGCCAAACAAACAAGTATCTTTCTTAACTACCAAAGTTGAATCAAATACAGCATTCACAGCCTGTTACGGGAAATCAGTGTTTTGAAGATGAATTTAAGTGAAAACACAGGTGTAGCAGCAAATAAAGACAAATCTTATTTAGTTTGGTAAAGTGAAGAAATCACTGCATTGACTTAGCCCAGGCAAAATTTGTGTATTGACATGTGAGTGAAACCAAGGGCATAGCAGCCAAACAAACAAGCATTTACTTCCCTTTCAATTTGAAGCAACTACTGCATTCACAGAGAGTTAGGTGAAACCAGTGTCTTGAAGTTGTTTGCAAATGAATACATATGGAAACCAGTGAAGGAAATACATTTATTTTTTGGTTTTCTAAAGCAAAGAAATGAATGCATTCAGTGAATGTTAGGGAAAAGTAATGTTTACAAGTTGATTGTAGTTGAAAACACATGTATAACATTGTTAGAAACAAGAATATTACTTAGGTTTTGGGAGTTAGGAACTGGCAGCTTTGGGATAGTGATATCAGTGTTTTGATATTCATTGTAATTGAAAACAAGCGCAAAGCAGCCAATTTAATGAGTATATTGCTTAGTTTTGAAAACTGAGGAATCCAGTGTTTTGGCATAGTATTATGTAAAAGCAGTGTTTATACATTGATAATGAGTGAAAGCAAGCAAAACCACCCACCAAAAAAGGATCTTACTAAACATTCAAAGTCAAATTAACTGCTACATTCGCAGACTGTTAAGAGAAAGCAGTGGTTTGAAAATGAATTTAAGGGGAAAAGGCATAGCGGAAAATAAAAGACAAATCATATTTAGTTTTGCAAAGTGAAGAAGCAACTGCATTGACTTATCCTTAGGCAAAAACCTTGTGTGGATGTGTGAATGAAAGCAAGGCCATAGGAGCCAAACAAACAAGAAGATTAATAACCATTCAAACTTGAAATAACTACTGCATTCAGAGAGAGATATGTGAAACCAGTGTCTCCAAGTTGTTTGTAAATGAATACACATGCAAATCAGCCAATTAAAAAAGTTTGTTTTTTGGGTTTCTAAGGCAAATAACTCAATGCATTCAGCCAACATTAGGGAAAAGCAGAGTTTTCAAGTTGATTGTAATTGAAAACACATGTATAGTATTGTAAGAAACACGAATCTTACTTAGATTTCAAAGCGAGGAATCAGCACCTCTGTCATAGTAAAAGCAGTGTTTTCCCAAGCATCGTAAGTGAAAACAAGTGCATAGTTGCCAATGTAATGAGTATACTGCTTAGTTTTGAAAAGTGAAGAAACCAGTGTTTTGGCATAATATTAGTTAAACGCAGTGTTTCTACATTGATAATGAATGAAAACAAGGGTATAGCAGCCAAACAAACAAGTATCTTTCTTGACTTTAAAACTTGAATTAACTGCAGCATTCATGGCCTGTTACGTGAAATCAGTGTTTTGAAGACGAATTTAAGTGAAAACACAGGCATAGCAATAAATAAAAGACAAATTTTATATAGATTGGTAAAGTGAAGAAATCACTGCTTTGGGTTAACCTTAGGAAAAACTGTGTGCTGACATGTGAGTGAAAGAAAAGTCAGAGCAGTCAAACAAACAAGAATTTAACTTACCTTTCAAATTAGAATTAACAACTGCATTCACAGAGAATTAGGTGAAACCAGTGTCTTGAAGTAGATTGTAAATGAAAACACAAGCAAATCAGCCAATGAAACAAACTTCTTTTTTGTTTTTCTAAAGCAAAGAACACAAAGCATTCAGCCTCCGTTAGTGAAAAGCAGTGCTTTCAAATGGATTGTAATTGAAAACACATGTATAGTATTGCAAGAAACAAGAATCTTACTTAGATTTTGAAAGTGAGGAACCGGCATCTTTGGCATAGTAAACGCATTGTTTTGAAATTCATTGGAAGGGAAAAGAAGGGCATTGGTTCCAATGTAATGAGTATATTGCTTAGTTTTGAAAACTGAAGAAACCAGTGTTTTGGCTTAATACTAGGTAAAAGCAGTGTTTTTACGTTGATAATGAATGAAACCAAGCACAGAGCAGCAAAAAAACAAGTACCTATGTTAAATTTCAAAGATGAATTAACCACTACATTCACACCCTGTTATGGGAAACCAGTGTTTGAAGATGAAATTAAGTGAAAACACAGCATAGCAGCAAATAATAGACAAACTTTATTTAGTTTGATAAAGTGAAGAAGCCACTGCATTGGCTGAGCCTTAGCTCCTTAGCTAAAAGCTGTGTGTTGACATTAGAATTAAAAATAATGCATAGCATCCAAACAACAAGAATCATACTTACCTTTCAAACTTGAAGTAACTACTGAATTCACAGAAAGTTAGGTGAAACCAGTGTCTTGAAGTTGTTTGTAAATGAATACACATGCAAATCAGACTATGAAACAATTTTATTTTGGTTTTCTATAACAAAGAACTCAATGCATTCAGCCAAGGTTAGGGAAAAGCAGTGTTTGCAAGTTAATTGTAATTGAAGACACAAGTATAGCATTGTAAGAAACAATCTGACTTAGTTTTCCAAAGTGAGGACCTGGCATCTTTGGCATACTAAAAGCACTGTTTTGCATTCATTGTAAGTGAAAACAAGTGCAAAGGTGCCAACGTCAAGAGAATATTGCTAAGTTTTGAAAACTGAAGAAACCAGTGTTTTCGCATAATATTAGGTAAAAGCAGTGTTTTTACATTGGTAATGAGTGAAAGGAAGTGCATAGCAGCCAAACAAACAAGTAGCTTTCTTAACTTTCAAAGTTGAATTAACTGCTGCATTCACAGCCTTTTGGCCAATCAGTGTTTTCAAGATGAACTTAAGTGAAAACACAGGCATACAGAAAATAAAAGACAAATTTATTTAGTTTTGTAAAGAAAAGAAACCACAGCATTGGCTTAGCCTTAGGTAAAAGCTGTGTGTTGACATGTGAATGAAAGCAAGGGCATAGCTTCTAAACAAAACAGAATATTACTTACATTTCAAACTTGAATTAACTACTGCATTCACAGAGAGTTAAGTGAAACCAGTGTCTGGAGGTTGATTACAAATGAATGCACTTGCAAATCATCCAAGGAAACAAGTTTCTTTTTTGGTTTTCAAAAGCATAGAACTCAATGCATTCAGACAATGTTAAGGAATAGCAGTGTTCTCCAGTTTATTGTAATTGAAAACACATGTATAGCCATCTAAGAAAAAAAATCTTACGTAGATTTCCAAAGTGAGGAACCGGCAGCTTTGGCGTAGTAAAAGCAGTGTTTTGACATTCATTGTAAGTGAAAACAACTGCACAGCTGCCAATGAAATGGGTATATTGGTTAGTTTTGAAAACTGAAGGAAACAGTTTTTGGAATAGTATTAGGTAAAAGCAGTGTTTTTACATTAATAATGAGTGAAAGCAAGTGTATAGCAGGCAAACAAACAAGTATCTTACTTAACTTTCAAAGATGAATTAACTTCTGCATTCACACCCAGTTATGGGGAAACAGTGTTTAAAATATGAGTTTATATGAAAACAGAGACACAGCAGCAAATAAAGGACAAATCCTTTTTAGTTTTGTAAATTGTAGAAACCACTGCATTGGCTTACCTTAAGTAAAAGCTGTGTGTGGACATGTGAGAGAAAGCAAGGGCATAGCATCCAAACACACAAGAAGTTTATTTACCTTTCAAATTTGAATTAACTACTGCATTCTCAGAGAGTTAGGTGAAACCAGTGTCTTGAAGTTGTTTATAAATGAATACACATGCAAAACATCCAATGAACAAATTTCTTTTCTGTTTTTCTAATGCAAAGATCTCAATGCATTCAGCCAACATTAGGGAAAATGCAGTGTTTTCAAGTTATTTTTAATTGAAAACCTATGTATAGCATTGTAAGAAACAAGAATCCTACTTAGATTTCAAATGTGAGGAACCGGCAGATTTGTCAGAGTGAAAGCAGTGTTTTGACATTCACTGTAAGTGCAAACAAGTGCATAGCTGCCAATGTAATGAGTATATTGCTTAGTTTTGAAACTGAAACAACTAGCGCTTTGGCATAGTATTAGCTAAAAGCAGTGTTTTTACATTGAAAATGAGGGAAAGCAAGCACATAGCAGGTAAACAAAGAATATCTTACATAACTTCAAAGTTGAATTAATTGCTGTATTCACACCTTGTGAGGGGAAACCAGTGTTTGGAAGATGAATTTAAGTGAAAACACAGGCATAGTCCCAAATAAAAATCAAATCTTATTTAGTTTTGTAAAGTGGAGAACCCACTGTATTGGTTTAGCCTTAGGCAAAAGCTGTGTGTTGACCTGTAAATGAAAGCAGGGGCATAGCAGCCAAATAACAAGAACCTTACTTACCTTTCACACTTGAAGTAACTACTGCATTCGCAGAGAGATAGGTGAAATGGATGACTTGAAATTGATTGTAAATGAATACACATGCAAATCAGCCAAGGAAACAAGGTTCTTTTTTTGGTTTTCTAAAACAACGAACTCAATGCATTCAGCCAAAGTCAGGGAAAAGCAGTGTATTCAAGTTGATTGTAGTTGAAAACACATGTATAGCACTGTAAGTAACGAGAATCTTACTTAGATTTCCAAAGTGAGGAACCGGAAACTTTGGCATAGTAAAATAATCTTTTGCCATTCATTGTAATTGAGAATAAGTGCTTAGCTGCCAATGTAATGAGAATATTGCTTAGTTTTGAAAACTGAGGAAACCAGTGTTTTGGCATAGTATTCCATAAGAGCAGTGTTTTTACAATGATAGTGAGTGAAAGCAAGTGCATAGAAACCAAAAAACAAGTACCTTACTTAACTTACAAAGTTGAATTAACTGCTGCATTCATTGCCTTCTGGGGGAAACAAGTGTTTTGAAAATGAATTTAAGTGAATACACAGGCCTATCAGCAAATAAAGAATAAAGTTATTAAGTTTTGTAAAGTGAAAAGACCACTGCATTCGCTTAGCCTTAGGCAAATGCTGTGTGTTGACATGTGAGTGAAAGCAAGGACATAGCATGCCAACAAACAAGAATCAAACTTTCCTTTCAAACTTAAAGTATCTACTGCATTCACAGAGAATTATGTGAAACCAGTGTCTTTAAGTTGTTTGTAAGACTTTCCCTAACATGGGATGAATGCATTGAGTACTTTGCTTTAGAAAACCAAAAAAGAAACTTGTTTCATTGGCTGATTTTCATGTGTGTTCAGTTACAATCAACTTCAATACACTGGTTTCACCTAACTCACTGCGAAAGCAGTAATTATTACCAGTTTGAAAATTAAGTAAAATTCTTATTTGTTTGACTGCTATGACCTTGCTTTCACTCACATGTCAACACACAGTTTAACCTAAAGCTAAGCCAATCCAATGGTTTTTCCCTTTAAAAATCTAAACAAGATTTGTCTTTTATTGGCTGCTCTTCCTGTGTTTTCACTTAAATTCATCTTGAATACACTGGTTTCCCATAAGAGGCTGTGAATGCAGGACTTATTTCAACTTTGAAAGTTAAGTAAAATACTTGTTTGTTTGGCATGTATGCACTTGCTTTAACTCATTTTCAAGGAAGAAAAATTGCTTTTACCTAATACTATGCCAAAACTCTGCTTTCTACAGTTTTCAAAACTAAACAATATACTCATTACATTACCACCTATGCACTTGTTTTCACGTAAAGTGAATGTCAAAACACTGCTTTTATGTGCCAAACATGCCGGTTCATCACTATGGAAATCTAAGAAAGATTCTTTTTTCTTACAATGATATACATGTGTTTTCAATTACAATCAACTTGAAAACACTGCTTTTCTCAAAGTTTGGTGGAATGTATTGGGTTCTTTGCCTTAGAAAACCAAAAAAGAAACTTGTTTCATTGGCTGATTTGCATGTGTATTCATTTACAATCAACTTGAAGACACTGTTTTCACCTAACTCTCTGTGAATGCAGTAGTTACATCAAGATTGAAAGTTAAGTAAGATTCTTGTTTCTTTGGCTGCTATGCCCTTGTTCTCACTGACAGCTTATACCTAAGGGTAAGCCAATGCAGTAGTTTCTTCACTTCACAAAACTAAATAAGAATTGTCTTTTATTTGCTGCTTTGCCTGTGTTTTCATTTAAATTCATCTTAAAAAACCTGAATTCCCGTAACAGGTTGTGAATGCAGCAGTTATTTCAACTTTGAAAGGTTAGTAAGATAATGGTTTGTTTGGCTGCTATGCGCTTGCTTTCACTCATTATCAATGGAGAAACACTGCTTTTACCTAAAAATATGCCAAAACACTGGTTTCTTCAGTTTTGAAAGCTAAGCAATATACTCATTACATTGGCAGCTATGCACTTGTTTTCACTTACTAAGAATATCAATACACTGCTTTTACTATGCAAAAGCTGCCTGGTCCTCACTATCGAAATGTAAGTAAGATTCTTGATTCTTACAGTGCTATACATGTGTTTTCATTTACAGTCAACTTGAAAACACTGCTTTTCCCAAAGTTTGGCGGAATGTATTGAGTATTTGCTTTAGAAAACCAAAAAAGAATCTTGTTTCATTGGCTGATATTCATGTGTATTCATTTACAATCAACATGAAGACACTGGTTTCACCTAACTCTTTGTGAAGGCAGTAATTACTTCAAGTTTGAAAGTTAAGTAAGATTCTTGTTTGTTTGGGTGCTATAACCTTGATTTCAGTCACATGTCAATACACAGTTTTACCTAAGGCTAAGCCAATGCAATAGTTTCTTCACTTCACACAACTAAATAAGGTTGTTCTTTTATTTGCTGCTATGCCTGTGTTTTCACTTAAATTATTCTTCAAAACACTGGTTTCCCATAACAAGCTTTGAATGCAGCAGTTAATTCAACTTTAAAAGTAAGTAAGATACTTGTTTGTTTGGATGCTATGGACTTGCTTTCACTCAATATAAATGTAGAAACACAACTTTTACCTAATAATTTGCCAAAACACTGGTTACTTCAATTTTAAAAATTAATCAATATACTCATTACATTGGCAGCTTTGCACGTGTTTTCACTTACAATCCTTGGCAAAACACTGCTTTTACTATGCCAAAGCTGCTGGTTCACCAGTTTGGAAATCTAAGCAAGATTCTTGTTTCTTACAATGCTATACATGTGTTTTCAATTACAATCAACTTGAAAACACTGCTTTTCCCTAACTTGGACTGAATGCATTGTGTTCTTTGCTTTAGAAAACCAAAAATGAAACTTGTTTCATAGCTGCTTTGCATGTGTATTCATTTACAAACAACTTCAAGGGACTTGTTTCTCCTGACTCTCTGTGAATGCAGTAGTTACTTCAAGATTGAAAGGTAAGTAAGATTCTTTTTTGTTTGGCTGCTATGCTCTTTCGTTCACTTACATGTCAGCACACAGCTCTTGCCTATGGCTAAGCCAAGGCAATGGTTTCTTCACTTTACAAAAGTAAATAAGATTTGTCTTTATTTGCTGCTATGACTGTGTTTTCATTTAAATTCTTCTTCAAAACACTGGTTTCCCATAACAGGCTGTGAATGCAGCAGTTAATTCAACTTTGAAAGTTAAGTAAATTTCTTGTTTGTTCGGCTTCTATAAACTTTCTTTCACTCATTATCATTGTAGTAACACTACTTTTAAATAATTCTATGCCAAAACACTCGTTTCTTCAGTTTTCAAAACTCAGCAATATACTCATTAAATTGGAAGATTTTTACTTGTTTTCACTTACAATGAATGTCAAAACACTGATTTTACTATGCAAACCTGCCAGTTCCTCCCCTTCAAATTCTATTTAAGGTTCTTGTTTCATACAATGCTATACATGTGTTTTCAATTACAATCAATTTGAATACACTGCTTTTCCCTAATGTGAGCTGAATGCATTGAGTTCTTTGCTTTATAAAATTAAAAATAAACTTGTCTCATTGGATGATTTGCATGGGTATTCATTTACAATCAACTTCAAGGCACTGGTTTCACCTAACTCTCTGTGAATGCTGTATTTACTAAAAGTTTGAAAGTTAAGTAAGATTCTTGTTGGTTTGGTGGCTATGCCCTTGAATTCACTTACATGTCATCACAGAGCTTTTACCTAAGGGTAATCCAATGCAGTGGTATCTTCCCTTTGCAAAACTAAATAAGAGATGTCTTTTATTTCCTGCTATGCCAGGGTTTTCACTTAAATTCATCTTCAAAGCCCAGGTTTCCTGTAACAGGCTGTGAATGCAGCAGTTAATTCAACGTTGAATGTTAAGTAAGATGCTTTTTTGGTTGTCTACTATGTGCTTGCTTTCACTCATTATCAATGTAGAAATACTGGTTTTACCTTATACTATGCCAATACACTGGTTTCTGCAGTTTTCAAAACTGAGCAATATGCTCATTACATTGACAGCTATGTACTTGTTTTCACTTACAATCCTTGGCAAAACACTGCTTTTACTATGCCAAAGCTACCGGTTCAAAACTCTGGAAATCTAAGTAAGATTTTTGTTTCTTACAATGATATACATGTGTTTTCAATTACAATCAACTTGAAAACACTGCTTTTCCCTAACGTTGACTGAATGCATTGATTTCTATGCTTGAGAAACCCAGAAAAGAAACTTGTTTCAAAGCTGATTTGCATGTGTATTTATTTACAATCCACTTCAAGACACTAGTTTCGCCTAAGTCTCTGTGAATGCAGTAGTTACCTCAAGTTTGAAAGGTAAGTAAGATTCTTGTTTGTTTGGCTGCTTTGCCCTTGATTTCACTCATTATCAATGTAAAATCACTGCTTTTACCTAATAATATGCCAAAACACTGGTTTCATCAGTTTTCAAAACTAAGCAATATTCTCATTACATTGGCAGCTATGAACTTGTTTTCACTTACAATGAATGTCAAAACACTGCTTTTACTATGCCAAAGCTGCCGGTTCCACATTTTGAAAATCTAAGTAAGATTCTTGTTTCTTACAATGCTATACATGTGTTTTCAATTACAATCAACTTGAAAACATTGCTCTTCCCTAATGTTGGGTGAATGCATTGAGTTTTTTCTTGAGAAAACCAAAAAAGAAATTGTTTCATTGGCTGATTTGCATGTGTATTCATTTACAATCACCTACAAGAAACTGTTATCACCTAACTCACTGGGAATATAGTAGTTATTTCAAATTAGAAAGGTAAGTAATATTCTTTTTGTGTGTCTGCTATGCTCTTGGTTTCACTCACATGTCAACACACAGTTTTTCCCTAAGCCTAAGCCAATGCAGTGGTTTCTTCACTTTACAAAACGAAATAAGATTTGCCTTTCATTTGCTGCTATGCCTATGTTTTAACATAAATACTTCTTCAAAACCCTGGTTTCCCGTAACAGGCTGTGAATGCAGCAGTTAATTCAACTTAGAAAGTTAAGTAAGATATTTTTGGTTTGGCTTCTTTGCCTTTTTGCAGTCATTATTAAAGTAGAAACAGTGCTTTAACCTAATACTTTGCAAAACACTAGTTTCTTCAGTTTTAAAAACTAAGCAATATACTCATTATTGGCAGTGATGCACTTCTTTTCATTTATAATTAATGTCATAGCACTGCTTTTACTATGGCAAAGCTGCCGGGTTCTCCCTTTCAAAATCTAAGGAATATTTTTGTTTCTTACAAGGCTATACATGTGTTTTCAATTACAATCAACTTGAAAACACTGCTTTACCTGAACACTGGTTGAATGCAGTGAGTTCTTTGCTTTAGAAAACCAGAAAAGAAACTAGTTTCATTGCCTGATTTACATGTGTATTCATTTACAAAGAACTTCAAGATACTGCTTTCACCTAACATCTGTCAATGCAGTAGTTACTTCAAGTTTGAAAAAAAAGTAAGATTCTTCTTTGTTTGGCTGCTATGCCCTTGCTTTCACTGACATGTCCACACACAGCTTTTCCCTAAGGCTAAGCCAATGCATTGGTTTCTTCACTTCCTAAAACTAAATAAGATTCTTCTTTTATTTGCTGCTCTGCCTGTGTTTTCATTTAAATTCATCATCAATGCACAGATTTCCCTTAACAGGCTGTGAATACAGCAGTTAATTCAACTTTGAAAGGAAAGTAAGATAATTGATGTTTCCCTGCTATGCACTTGCTTTCACTCATTATCAATGTAGAAACATTGCTTTTACCTAATACTATGCCGAAACACTGGTTTCTTCAGTTTGCAAGACTAAGCAATATACTAATTACATTGGCAGATATGCACTTGTTTTGACTTACATTGCTTAGGAAAACACTGCTTTTCCTAAGCCAAGACTGCCGGTTCCTCACTTTGGAAATCTAAGTAAGATTTTTGTTTCTTACAATGCTATACAGTGACTTCTATTACAATCAAATTGAAAACACTGCTTTTCCCTAACATTGGCTGAAGGCATTGAGTTCTTTACTATAGAAAACAAAAAAAGAAACTTGGTTCATTGGCTGATTTGCATGTGTATTCATTTACAATCAACTTCAAGACACCAGTTTCTCTTAACTCTCTGTGAATGCAGTAGTTACTTCAAGTTTGAAAGCTAACAAAGATTCTTCTTTTTTCGCTGCTATGCCCTTGTTTTCACTCACATTTCAACACACAGCTTTTACCTTAAGCTAAGCCAATGCAGTGGTTCCTTCACTTTACAAAATTTATAAGGTTTTTGTTTTATTTAATGCTATGCCTGTGTTTTCATTTAAATTCATGTTCATAATACTGGTTTCACCTGAAAGGCTGTGAATGCAGCAATTTATTCAACTTTGAATGTGAAGTAAGATACTTATTTGTTTGGTTGCTGTGCACTTACTTTCACTCATTATCAATATAAAAATACTGTTTTTACCTAATGCTATGCCAAAACACTGGTTTCTTCTGTTTTCTAAACTAAGCAATATACTCCTTACTTGGCAACTATTCATTTGTTGTCACTTACAACAAATGCCCAAACAATACTTTCTTTTGCCAAATGTGTCGCTACCTCACTTTGAAACCTAAGTAAAATTCTTGTTTCCTACACTGCTAAGAATGTGTTTTCAATTAGAATCAACTTGAAAACACTACTTTTCCTGAATGCTTGTTGTATGCGGAGAGTTCTTTGCTTCAGAATTCCAAAAAGGAAACTTGTTTCATTGACTTATTTCCATGTGTATTCACTTAAAATCAATTTCAAGCACTGGTTTCACCTAAATTTCTGTGAATGCAGTGGTTACTTCAAGTTTGAAAGGTAAGTAAAATTCTTGTTTTTTTGCCTGCTATGTCCTTGATTTCACACATATGTCAATACACGGATTTTATCTAATGCTCAGCAAATGCATTGGTTTCTTCATTTTACAATACTAAATAAGTTTGTCTTTTATTTGCAGCTATACCTGTGTTTCCATTTAAATTCATGTTCAAAACAGTGGTTTCACCTAACAGGCTGTGAATGAGGCAGTTAATTCAACTTTGAAATTTTAGTAAGATAGTTATTTGGGTATGGTGCATTTCCTTTCACTCATTATCAATGTAAAAACACTGCTTTTAACTAATGCTATGCCAAAACACTGGTTTGTTCAGTTTTCAAATCTAAGCAATATACTCATTACATTGGCAGCTATTCACTTGTTATCACTTACAATGAATGACCAACCACTGTTTTACTCTGCCAAAGTTGCCGGTTCCTCACTTTGGAAATCTAAGTAAGATTCTTGTTTTTCACACTGCTATACATGTGTTTTCAATTACAATCAACTTGAAAACACTGCTTTTCCTGAACACTGGTTGAATCAGTGAGGTTTTGCTTCAAAAAACCATAAAGGAAACTTGTTTCATTGGTGGATTTGCATGTGTATTCTTTTACAATCAACTTAAAACACTGGTTTCACCTCCCTTTGAATGCAGTAGTTCATTCAAATTTGAAATTTTAGTCACATTATTGTTTATTTCGCTGCTATGCCTTTGCTTTCACTCACGTGTCAGCACACAGCTTTTACCTAAGGCTAAGCCAAGGCAGTGGATTCTTCACTTTACAAAACTAAATGAGCTTTGTGTTTTATTTGATGCTATGCCTGTGTTTTCATTTAAATTCTTGTTTAAAACAGACTCATGTGGGCATGATGGTGTTGGCTTAGGAGGACAACAGCAGACACCTCCCAGATCATGGCAGAATGTGGACGGGGTGCGGCAAGTTGGACTATGCTGTGGGCATGTTGAGTAAGAAGCTTGGGACATCTATCTGGTCAGTTTTACAGTGTGGAATAAACCAAAGAGGTTCGTGAGTTTTAAGCCTGCCTGTTCTGGTTAACACAGTCAGCTGATGCAAACCCTTATGGTGGAAAAAAAATAATTGGAAGAATGACTCCCATCCCTCCGGTAACTGGGAGAACTGACCCGGTGGGAGGGGGCATTTTTTGAGGGAGGAAATCTGGTAAGAGAGCTTCATTGTCTGGGGATTTGGCTTCCTGAAACCCCCCACAACTTAGATGAACAAAACAGCTGCAGTGATTGACCCCCAGAGGAGGGGAGGGGTTAATTTCTAGGGAGTTGATTAGCCTATCAGCCCAGGGATTAGCACTGGCCCTCAGAGCTGGGAAGAGGGGCAATCTCCAAGAGAGGGAGATTTCTTACAGAAAGCAGAGAGGGGATATTTTAGCTGTTGATCTGGCTGCCTGGACCCCCACCCATAACTTTGGGGAGCAGATAAACAAGCTTGAAGCAGCGCTAGGCTGAGGGGAGAGTCAAATCTGCAGAGTTAACCTCATTTATTCACAGCCAGATGATGCAGGGGCTCTGATCCAGAAGGGCGGAGTCTGCCAGAGTCACCAAATTTAGCTTTCTACACTGACAAACATCAGACTTTTGCATCCCTGGGGAATGTAGAAATTGGGAAGTGCTTGATTAGTTTCCAGGAGCCCAGTTAGTGCCCACTCGGTGAGGGGGGTGGTCTAGAGAAGGACTTATTTTTGGTCCTGTATTATGCCAAAATAAATAAATAAATAAATAAAACGGTCCCTTTAATAAATGAAAAATAAATTCTTTTTAATTTACTTTAAAGGCAAAAAGCTTCTTCAGGACCTGCATATAAAAGCCCTGTGGAGAAATTGTTGGATAAACACAAGAAACCTGAGGGAATCCAGGGACCGCAGGGAATATTGATCCCCCTTAGCTTTGTTTGACTGCTTGCCAGTGTCGTTTCTTTCTTTTTCTCTGTTTATTTGTTGCATCATCCTTTTCTTTCCTTTTTCCTCCCCCCTTTCTTCTTTCTTTCATTTTTTAAAAATTAGGTGCTCCTAGCTTCTCTCTTCTTTGCTGTGCTTCTTCTTCAGTAATTTCAGATTCCCCCTATATATTGATTTTGTATTCCATACTATCTATTATCTCTCCTTCATCTTTCTGCCCTCTGCTTTCTGTTGTGGCTATTAAATATCACATTTTTCTAGATGCCCACAAACCAAGGGTGTCAATTACTATTCCCTCTATTTTGATTTTCTTTCTTTATTAATATTAAATCTTTCCTTTTAGCCATTTTTTCACTCTTTCTCTTCCTCCTCATAATTCTAGCCCTCAAATCATTATATATATATTCCTCTATTTGGTTTTGCATTCCATTGTAGGTACTCCACTTACTTTCCTATTACTCTACACTGCCTAATTGAGTTAAATATTCACTTCATTAAGTCTTGTTTGGTTCCCCTTCTAACTTTTAGCAATATTACTATTATTCTTCCATTCTCACATATTTTGATTCCTCCAAACCTAATCCTTTGTCTTCAAGGGAACATAGAGAGAAGCAAGAAAATAAAATAAGAAGAAAAATTATCAAAGAGAAAACTTAACACACACACAGAACCACCAGCTAAATAAAACTCTAAAGCAGAGAGGGAAGATAATCAACTGAATGAATCCATCAAGCTAAAATGATGACTAGAGGGCAACAAAAAATTACAAACCACACTGAGAAACAGGAAAACATGGACCAATCCAATGAAAAAACTAAAAACCAGGAACTGAAGCAGATCCTTGAACAACTAATCGAAGCTTTCCAAACAAATATTATTGACCAAGTTAAAAAAGTGATGGAAGAGATTAAGAATATAAAGAAGACACTTGGAGAACATATTGAAGGAAGTGTAAACACTCCCAAAAAGATAATTGATACGATGGTGAAGAATGGCACAATTGAAGAAATCAAAAAGATGCTGGATTCACATAGCAGCAGATTTGAAGAGGTAGAAGAAGGAATTAGTGATGTGGAAGACAATATATCTGAAATCAAACAGACAGTAGAACAAATAGACAAAAAGATAGACAAAATCCAGCAGGGACTCAGGGAATTACCCGACAACAAAAATGCTCAAACATAGGCTATGGGCATCCCAGAAGGAGAAGAGAAGGGAAAGGGAACAGAAGAAGTGCTGAAGGAAATAATGGCTGAAAACTTCCCAACCCTATTGAGAGAGATGGATGTGCAGATACAGGAAGCAAACACACTCCAAACAGTATAAATCCCAACAGGACAACTCCAAGACACATACTTGTCAAAATGTCCAATGCTCAAGGCAAAGAGAAATTACTCAAGGCAGCAAGAGAAAAGAGAACCATCACATACAAGGGAAGCACAATAAGATTGAGTGCTGATTTCTCAGCTGAAACCATGGGGGCAAGAAGACAGTGGTATGAGAGAATCAAAATAATAAAAGAAAAAAACTTCCAGCCACGAATTCTCTACCCAGCAAAATTGGCATTCAAAAATGATGGAGAGTTTAAAATATTCATGGATAAACAGAAATTAATAGAGCATGTCAATAAGAAACCTGCACTTCAAGAAACACTAAAGGAAGTTCTACAAGTTGAAAGGAAAAAACAAGGGAGAGAGAGTTGGAGGAGAGTTTAAAATCAACTAACATGACAAAAAATAAAAACAAAACAACATATGATATACAATCCTCCAAAGATAAATGGCTGAAGTAAGAAATTCATTATGAGTAATAACACTGAATAGACTAAATTCACCTATCAAGAGACATACATTGCCAGAATGGTTAAGGAAATATGATCCATCTATATGCTGTCTACAAGAAAGCCATCTAAGACCCAGGGATTCAAGAAGGCTTAAAGTGAATGGCTGGAAAATCATTTTACAAGCTAACAATAGCAAAAAAAGGGCAGGAGTAGCTCTCCTAATATCAGACAAAATAGACTTGAAATGCAAAACTATCATAGGAGACAAAGATGGACTCTATATATTAGTAAAAGGGGTAATCTTTCAAGAATAGAAAACAATCATAAACATTTATGCACCTAATTGGGGTTCCTCAAAATACATGAAGGAAACCCTGGAAAAACTAAGTGCAGAAATAAATGCCTCTACAATTATATCAGGGTAATTTAACACACCATTTTCATCATTAGACAGAACATTGAGACAGAATCACTAAAGAAACAAAGGCTCTCAACAATACATTAGAGGACCTAGACTTAATAGACATACACAGAACACTCCACCCAAATACAGCAGGATTTACAATCTTCTCAAGTGGTCATGGAAAATACTCCAAGATAGACCACTTGCTAGGCCACAGAACAACTCTCAATGAATTCAGAAAGATTGAAATTATACCAAGTAATTTCTCTGACCACAACGGAATGAAATTGGAAATCACTAAGGGCCAGAGAAACAGGTTAGGCACAAGGATATGGAAGTTAAACAACACACTCTTAGACAAACAGTCGGTAAAGGAGGAAATGTCAAGAGAAATCAGCAACTACCTTGAAACTAATGAAAATGACAACACAACATATCAAAACCTATGGGATGCAGTGAAAGCAGTCCTGAGAGGGAGGTTCATAGGCATACATCCATATATTAAAAAGAAGAAAGAGCTAAAATTGAAGACCTAACTGCACACTTGGAGGAATTGGAAA
>JAQZBX010031346.1:0-26369 GCA_029593785.1 Cabassous unicinctus | reverse complement strand
AACAAATGGATTGAGAGGAGAATAATTTCTTCTTTATTCTTCTGAATTTTCTTTTTTTAATAATTATTATAGAGATCTTGAAAATGTTTAATAATGATTGAAGAGATGAATTCACACCGCTGTGAATATACCAAGGACCAGGGAATGTACACATAGGAAAAAAAAGATATTGGTTTAATATGTCTCAATAAAACTGATTTGATTTAAAAATTTTGACAATGTCAGGAGTTGTACACCCAAGTGGAGACATAGATAATAGTTATTAATGTTTCAAGAATGAATAGACAATATTTAAAAATGAATCACAATTCAAGTGCCTACTGGATATGGGACCACTGTAAGTTGTTATGCCCCTTTATTTTCTAAGGTTGTGATTCCTGCTTTAAAATTCACATTCATGTATATACATGTATGATTGATATGCGTAAGTAAAAATAAATATTAAGAGAAAGTGGGTGGTTAGAGACAAATATGAAGATTTGGAATGACCTATTTCTTTAAAATGTTCGTCCTTTTTTTTTCTTCATTGTTGGAGGCTATATTCACACATACATAGAATGGAGGGCGTCACACACTGCTTGATGTGTTAGGTCCTTGACCTTTATGAACCATTCCTCTCCCCCATGATATTTTATAAACCTTTGAGCCACTCTTTGTCACATTGTGGGCCCTACAAGTCTCTTTTTCTCTTCTGGCTATTGGCAATGTTCTTCACGAGCCAAGGGAAGTTTTGTAGGCATGGAGCTGTTTGTACTCTGAGTTCCAGGGTTTTCATTTGTCTATAGGTGAATTCTGTTTCTTTGTAAGAATGAGTTTGATTTTATTATCAATACTTTGTAAAAAATTTCAGTATGTCATAATCGTGGGTATTTATATATGAATACCTGCATCACAATCTCTCAGCACAAGAGAACTGCCCAATGATGTCCAGAAAATAAGGAATAGTTTCCCTGAAACAAAATATGGAGCCTTCTAAACTTTCAGGAAACAATCTTGAAGTAATGGAAAAAGATCTCCTCTGAATTATAGATTTACTTACACTCCTTTTTAATTAACATTTTCTTTCAAACTAATATCCTTTTCAGTTCATAATTTTAAAATAAAGACCTTTTCAACAGCTTAAAAAAGGCCATTCATTGTTCACTTTTTCCAAATGATTTAGTATGGGATCACATATAAATAAAACTAATAGATAAACAAAAGAAGTTGGTCAAGGACAGGCAGAAAAATGCCTATGCATGTCAGTGTCATCAAATGGATGGAGAGGTGAATTATTTCTTCTTCATTCTTCTGTTTTTTCTTTATTTATTATAATTATGATAGAGCTTTGAAAATGCTTTATAATGATTAAAGCGAAGAATGCACACCACTGTGAATATACCAAGGACCAGGTAATGTACACTTTGGATAAAATAATATTGGTTTAATATGTCTCAATAAAACAGATTTGTTTTAAAAATTGTGGGGATGTCAGGAATTGTACACCCAAATGGAGCCATGGATAATAGTTATTAGTCTTGTTGCAAAGATGCTCTGGCCAATTTTTAAAAATGAATCACTATTCAAGTTTCTGCTGGAGATGTGTGTATGGGAACATTCTAAGGTGTTATGCACCATAATTCTTTTAACGTTGTGATTTCTGCTCTATACTTCATGTTTTTGTATGTTCATGTATGAATGGCATGCATCAGTAAAAATGTACATTAAGAGAAAGAAGATGGTGATAGAGAAATATGAAACTTTGGAATCACCTATTTCCTAAAGGGGACTTCCTTTTGTGTTTCATCATTGTTGGAGGCTATAATCACGCGTGCATAGAATGGTGGGGGGTACACTCTGCTTGATGGATTAGTTCCTTGAATTTTATGATCCATTCCTCTGCCCAATGATATCTTGCAAACATTTGGGTCACTCTTTGTCACCTTGTGGATTCTACAAGTCCCTTTTTCTCTTAAGGGTGTTGGCAAGTTCCTTCATTAGCCATAGGGAAAATTTGGAGGATGGGAGCTATTTGTATTCTTAGATCCTGGGTTTTCATTTGTTTATGTATGGATTCTCTTTCGTTGTTAGAATGAGTTTGATTTTATTTCCAATACCTTCTAAAAAATTACAATATGACATAAGACTAGGTATGTATATATGGATACATGCATCACAATACCTCTGCTCTTGAGAAAAGCCCAATGATGTCCAGAAAATCAGGAATTGTTTTCCATGAAACAAAATCCAGAGCCTTTTAAACATTCAGTAAACAATCATGAAATCATGGAAAATGATTCCCTCAGAATTATCAATTTACCTGCACTCACTTTTATAATTAACCTTTTCTTTCAATCTAATATCCATTTCACTAAATAATTTTAAAATAAAGATCTTTTGAGCAGGTTTAAAAAATCCATTCATTTGTTGCTTTGTCCACATGATGTAGTATGGGATCACATATCAATAAAAGTGATAAATAAACAAAATTTTTTCAAGTAGAGACAGGAAAACACATATATATGTCATTGACCACAAATGGTTTGAGAGGTGAATAATTTCTTATTTATTCTTCTGGTATTTCTTTACTTATAATTATTATAGAGCTACTGAAAAGGTTTAATAATGATTGAACAGATGAATGCACACCACTGTGATTTTACCAAGGATCAGGGAATGCAAATATTGGATAAAAAAGATATCGGTTTAATAGGTCTAAATAAAACAGATTTTTTAAAAAAAAATCGTGGGTATGGCAGAAATTGTACTCTGAAGTAAAGGCATGGAGAGTTGTTATTAGTCTTGTTTCAGAAATTATCTGGGCAATTTAAAAAAATGAATCACAATTCAAGTTTTTGCTGGAGATGTGGGTATGGGACCATTGAAAGGTGTTATGCCCTTTTATTTTCTAAGCTGGTGATTTCTGCTCTAGGCTTCAAGTTTATATATTTTCATATATGACTGTTATGCATCACAAAAATATATGTTAAGAGAAAGAGGGTGGTATTTCCAAATATAAACTTTGGAGTTACCTATTTCTCTAAAGTGGTCTTCCTATTTTGCTTCTTCATTTTTGGAGATTATAATCATTTATGAATAGAATGGAAGATGGTACACTCTGCTTGATGGATTCTCTCCTTGATTTTTATGAACCGTTCTTCTCCCCCATGATATATTGTAAACATCTGAGTCATTCTTTGTCACCTTGTGTACACTACAAGTCTGTTTTTCTCTTCTCGTTTTTGGCAAGGACCTTCATAAGCCATAGGAGAATTTTGGAGACTGGGAGCTATTTGTACTCTGAGTTCCTGTGTTTTCATTTCTGTATATGTGGATTCTGTTTCCTTGTAAGAATTAGTTTTATTTTATTTTAAATACATTCAAAAAATTTACAATATATCATAAGAGCAGGTATTTATATACAGATACCAGCATCAAAATCACTCTGTGTTTCGAGAACAGCACAATGATATCCAGAAAATCATGAATGGTTCCTTGAAACAAAATCTGGAGCCAACTAAACATTCAGTAAACAATCGTGAAATGATGGAAAAAGTTCACCTCTGAATTTTGGATTTACCTGCACTCCCGTTTATAAGTAGCATTTTCTTTCATTGTAATATTCGTTTGAGCTGATATTTTAAAATGAAGTCCTTTTCAACAGTTTTAAAAAGCCATTCATTGTTCACTTTTCCACATGATGCAGTATGGCATCACATATCAATAATACTGATAGATAAACAAAAATAGTTGATCACGGACAGCCAGAGAAACAACTCTGTATGTCAGTTTCAACAAATGTTTTCTCAGGTCAATAATTTATTCCTATTTTTCTAGTTTTTCTTTTTTTATTATAATTATTATAGAGTTATTGGAAAGGTTTAATAATGATTGAAGATTCGAATGTACACAAATGTGAATATACCAAGGACCATGGAATGCACACATTGGATTAAAAAAATATTGGTTTAATATGTGTAATAAAACAGATTTGTTTTAAAAATCATGGGAAGGTCAAGAATTGTATGCCCTAATTGAGGCATGGATAATAGTTATTAGTCATGTTTCTGATATTCTCTGGCAAATTGTGAAATATGAATCAGAATTCAAATTTCTGCTGGAGATATGTGTATGGGACTACTGTAAGGTGTTATGCACCTTTATTTTCTAAGGTCGTGATGTCTGCTACAGATTTCAATTTTATGTATGTTCATGTATGCTTAACACGAATCATTAAAAATATATATTAAGAGAAATAGGGAGTTGACAGACAAAGAGGAATCTTTGGAATTACTTCCATCTATAAAGTGGTCTTCTCTTTGTGTTTCTTCATTTTTGGAGGTTATAATCCTGCATACATAGAATGGAGGGTGGCAGACATTGCTAGATGTATTAGGTCCTTGACTTTTATGAACCATCCCACTACCCCTTGATATCTTGTAAACCTTTGAGTCACTATTTGTAAACTTGTGTACCCTACAAGTCCCTTATTCTCTTCTTAGTGTTGTCAAAATACTTCATAAACCATAGGAGAAATTTGGAGGTGGGAGCTATTTATACTCTGTGTTCCCAAGTTTCATTTGTGTGTATGTGGATTCTGTTTCATTGTGAGTAAGAGTTTGATTTCATTTCCAATACTTTCTAAAAAATTACAATATGTCATAAGAGTAGGTATTTATATATGGATACTTGCATCAAAATCTCTCTGCACTCGAGAATAGATGAATTATGCCCAGAAAATCATGAATGGTTCCCTTGAAACAAAATCTGGAACCTTCTAAACATTCAGTAAACAAGCATGAAATTGTGGAAAAAGATCTCCACTGAATTATCAATTTACCTACAATGCCTTTTAAAATTAACATTTTATTTCAATCTAATATCCGTTTCAGTACATAATTTTAAAATAAAGGCCTTTTCAAAGGCTTTACAAAAGACATTCTTTGTTCATTTTTTCCACATGATGCTGTATGGGATCACATATGAATCAAACTGATAGATAAACTCAAAAGTCATTCAAGGACATCCAGAAAAGCACCTATGTATGTCAGTATCAACAAATGGATTGAGAGGTGAATAATTTCTTCTTTATTCTACTGGTTAATGTTTATTCACTATAATTAAAGAGCTATTGGAAAGGTTTATTAATGATCGAAGAGATGAATGCACACAACTATGAATATACTAGGGACCAGGGAATGTACACATTGAATTAAAAATACATTGGTTTAATATGTCACAATTAAACCATTTTTTTTTAATCCTGGGGATGTCAGGAATTGTACTCTGAAGTTTAGCCATAGACAAGAGTTATTAGTTGTGTTTCAGAAATCCTATGGAGAATTTTTAAAAATGGATCCCAAATTCAATTTTCTGCTGTACATGGGACCACTGTAAGGTTTCATGCTCCTTTATGTTCTAAGATTTTATTTGCTGTTCTAGACTTACAGTTTATGTATGTTCATGTATGACTGATATGCATCACTAAAAATATATTTTAAAAGAAAGGTGGTGGTGAGAGATAAATATGAAGCTTTGGAATTACCTCTCTCTCTAAAGTGGTCTAACTTTTTAGTTTCTTCATTGTTGGAGGCTATAATCACACATTCATAAAATATAGGGTGGTACACTCTGCTTGATATTAGGTCCTTGAATTTTGTGAACCATTCATATCCCCCATGATATCTTGCAAACATTTTAGTCACTCTTTGTCAACTTGTGGACTCTATAAGTCCCCTTTTCTCCTCTGGGTGTTGTCAATGTCCTTCAGAAGATATAGGAGAAATTTGGAGGCTGGGAACTATTTGTACTCTGAGTTCGTGGGTTTCCATTTGTGTATATATGGGTTCAGTTTCTTTGTAAGAATGAGTTTGATGTTACTTCCAGTTGATTCTATACAAATATGATATGTCATAAGAAGAGTTAATTATATATAGATACATGCATCAAAATCTCTGTGTGCTTGACAACAGCGCAAAGATGTCCATAAAATCAGGAATGGTTGTTGTCAAGGAAAATCCAGAGCTTTCTAAAATTCCAGTAAACAATCGTGAAAGCATCGAAATAGAACTCCACTGAATTATAAATTTACATACACTCCTTTTTAAATTTAACATTTGTTTCATCTAATACCATTTCCGTTCATTATTATAAAAATAAAATTTTCAACATCTTTAAAAAAGCCATTCATTGTTCACTTTGTCCACATGATTTAGTATGGGATCACAAATCAGTAAAACTTATGGATAAAAAAAAAATTGTTCAAGAACAGCCAGAAAACACCTGTTTGTCACTGTCAATAAATGGATTGAAGGGTGAATATTTTGTTCTTTATTCTTCTGGTTTTTCTTTTTTTATTATAATTATTATAGAGCAATTGAAAAGGTTTAATAATGATTGAAGAAATGAATGCACACAACTGTGAATATACCAAGGACCAGGGAATGTAACATTGGATAAAAAAGATATTGGTTTAACATGTCCCAATAAAGCAGAATTCTTTTAAAAATCGTGGGGATGTCAGGAAATGTATACCCAAGTTGAGCCATGGGTAATAATTATTAGTTTGTTTCAGAAATGCTATCTTCAATTTTTGAAAATGAATCAAAATTCGAGTTTCTGCTGTAAATGGGACCATTGTAATGTGTTATGCCCCTTTATATTCTAAGGCTGTGATTTCTGCTCTAGACTTCAATATTATGTATGTTCATATATGATTGATATGCATCACTAAATATATATATTATGAGAAAGAGTGTGGTGAGAGACAAATAAGAAACTTTGGAATTACCTATTTCTCAAAAGTGGTCTACCTTTTGTGTTTCTTCATTGGTGGAGGCTATAATCTCATGTGCAAAGAATGGAGGGCGGCACACTTGCTTGATGCATAAGTTCCTTTACTTTTTTGAACCATTCCTCTCCCCCATGATATATTTTAAACATTTAAGGCACACTTTGTCACCTCGTGGACCATACAAGTTTCTTTTTCTCATCTGGTTTTTTGCAAGGTTCTCCATAAGCCTTAGGAGAAATTTGTAGCCTGGGTGCTATTTGTACTCTGAGATTCCAAGGTTTTCATTTGTGTGTATGTGAATTCTATTTCTTTGTAAGAATGTTTGATTTTTTCCAATTCTTTCTTAAAAAATTACAATGTGTCGTAAGTGCAGGTATTCATATATGGATCCCTGCATCACAATCTATCTGCACACAAGAACAGCCCATTGTTATCCAGAAAATCAGGAATGATTTACTGGAAAAAATCTGGAGCTTTCAAAACATTTAGTATAGCAATCGAGAAATCATGGAACTAGATAGCCTCTGAATTTTTATTTACTCCCCTTTAAAATTAACATTTTCTTTTAATATAATATCTATTTCAGTACATAATTTTAAAATAAAGTCATTTTAACAGCTTTAAGAAAGCCATTCATTTTTCACATTGTCCACATGATGTAGTATGGGATCACATATCAATAAAAATGATAGATAAACAAAAAAAAAAGGTTTTCAAGGAGAGCCAGAAAAACAACTATATATGTCAGTGTCAACAAAAGGATAGAAAGGTGAATAATTTCTTGTTTATTCTTCCCATATTCCTTTATTATAATTATTATAGGGCTATTGAAAACACTCAATAATGATTGAAGAGATCAATGCACACAACTGTGAATAAACCATGGACCAGGGAATGTTCAATGGATAAGAAAGATATTGGTTTAATATGTCTCAATAAAACAGAATTGTGCAATAAATCAGACTCGTGCGGATGTCAGGAATTGTGCAACCAAGTTGAGTCTAGGATTATAATTAATAGTCGTGTTTCAGAAATGCTCTAGCCAATATTTAAAAATGAATCACAATTCAAGTTTCTGCTAGAGATGTGAGTATGCAACCACTATAACGTATTATGCCCTTTTATTTGCTAAGGTTGTGATTTCTGCTTTGGACTTCATGTTTATGTATGTTCATGTATAATTCTTGAGCATCACTAGTATATATAATAGATAAAGAGGGTGGTGAGAGACAAATATGAGCTTTGAAATTACCCATTTCTCTAAAGTGGTCTTCCTATGATGTCTTTTCATTGCTGGAGGTTATAATCACGCGTGCATAGAATGGAGGGCGGCACATTCTTCTTGATGAATTAGGTCCTTAACTTTTATGAAACATTCTTTCTCCCATAAAATCTTGTAAACATTTGAGTCACTCTTTGTCACCTTGTGCACCCGAAAAGTCCCTTTATCTCTTCTGGGTGTTGAAAAGGTCCTTTAAAACAATAGGAGAAATTTGGAGGCTGGGAGCAAATTGTACTCTAAATTCCTGGGTTATCATTTGTGTATATGTGGACTCTGTTTCTTTGTAAGAATGAGTGTGATTTTATTTCTCATACTTTTAAAAAAATTACAATATGACATAAGAGAAGAATTTATATATGGATGCATGCATCACAACCCCTTGGCCCCTGAAAACATTCCAAAGATATCCAGAAAATCAGAAATGGTTTCCTTGAAACAAAATTTGGAGCCTTCTAAACATTCAGGAAGCAATTGTGAAACCATGGAAAACGATCTCCTCTGAATTATAGATTTACCTATACTCCCTTTTAAAATTAACATTTTCTTTCAATCTAATATCCATTTCAGTTCATAATTTTAAAATAAAGACCTTATAAAAAGCTTCAAAAAAGCCATTCATAGCTCACTTTGTCCACAGGATGTAGTATGGGATCACATATCAATGAAACTGATGGATAAACAAAGAAAGTTGTAAAAGACAGCCAGGAAAACACCTACGTGTGTCAGTGTCAAAAAATGGATTGAGAGATAATAATTCCTTTTCTATTCCTCTGTTTTTTGTTTCTTTTTTATAATTATTATAGACCTATTGAAAAGGTTTAGTAATGATTGAAGAGAAGAATGCACACCACTGTGAATATACCAATGACCAGGAAATGTACACACAGAATAAAAAAGATATTGGTTTACTATGACTCCATAAAACAGATTTGTTTTATACTTCATCTGCATATCAGGAAATGTAAACCCAAGTTGAGCCATGAATAATAGTTATCAGTCATGTTTAAGAAATATTCTAGCCAATTATTCAAAATGAATCAAAATTCAAGTTTCTTTTGGAGATGGGACCCCTGTAAGGTGCTAGGCCCCTTTATTTTCTAAGGTTGTGATTTCTGCTCTACACTTCTAGTTTATGTATATTCACGTATGACTGATATGCATCACTAAAAATATATATCAAGAGAAAGAGTGTGGTGAGAGAAAAATATGAAGCTTTTGAACTACCTATTTCTATAAATTGCTTTTCCTTTGGTGTTTCTTAAATGTTGGAGGCTATAATCAAGCAGGCATAAATTGGTGGGAGGACACTCCTATGGATGGATTAGGTCCTTGACTTCTGTGAACCATTCTTCTCCCCCATGATAACTAGTAAACATTTGAGTCACTCATTGTCACCTTGGGGACACTACAAGTCCTTTTTTCTCTTCTGGGTTTTGGCAAGGTCCTTCCTAAGCCATAGGAGAAATTTGGATATTGGGAGCTTTTTGTACTCTGAGTTTCTGGGTTTTCATTTGTGTATATGTGGACTTGGTTTCTTTGTAAGACTGAGTTTTATTTTATAGTCAATATTCTCTAAAATTTACAATATATCATAATTGCAGGTATTTATTTATGGATACCTTCATCACAATCTCTAAACACTCGAGAACAGCCCAATGATGTCCAGAGAATCAGAAATGTTTTCATTGAAACAAAATCTGGAGCCTTCTAAACATACAGTAAACAATCGTGAAGTTACATAAAAATATCTCCTCAGAATTATCAATTTATATACACTTCCTTTAAAAATTAACAATTCTTTCACTCTAATATCCTTTTCAGTTCAAATTTTAAAATAAAGACCTTTTCAAAACTTCAAAAAAGTCTTTCATTTTTCACTTTGTCCACATGATGTAGTATGGGATCACATATGAATAAAACTAAGAGAGAAACAAACCGTTTTTAAGGACAGCCATAGGCATACACTATGTATGTCAGTGTAAAAAAATGTATTGAGAAGTAATAATTTCTTTTCTATTCTTCTGGTTTTTCTTTATTTATTATAATTATTATAGAGCAATTGAAAAGGGTTAATAATATTTGAAGAGAAGAAAGCACATGGCTGGGAATACACCAAGGACCAGGGAATGAACACAATGAATAAAAAAGATATTGGTTTAATAAATATCAATAAAACAGATTTGTTTTAAGAATCATGGGGATGTCAGGAATTGTACACACAATTTGATCCAATGATAATAGTTATCAGTCGTGATTTCTGTCCTAGAATTCTGTCATAGTTTTCAATATTAGATATGTTCATATATGATTGATATGCATCACTTAAAATATATATAAGAGAAATAGGGTGTTGAGAGACTAATATCAAGCTTTGGAAATACCTATTTCTCTAAAGTGGTCTTCCTTTTGTTTTTCTTCATTGTTGGTGGCTATAATCACGTATACACAGAATGGAGGGCGGTACACTGAGCTTGATTGATTAGGTCCTTGAGTTTTATGAATGACTTCTCTCCTCCATGATATCTTGTAAACATTTGAGTCACCCTTTGTCACCTTGGGGACCCTCCCAGGTCTTTTTTCTTATCTGGCTGCTGGTAAGGTCCTTCATTAATCATTGGAGAATTTTGGAGGCTGCGAGCTATTTGTACTCTGAGTTCCAGGATTTTCATTTGTGTATATGTGGATTCTGTTTCTTTGTAAGAATGAGTTTGATTTTATTTACAATACTTTCTAAAAAATGACAATATATCATTAGAACAGGAATTTATATATATATATATACAGGCATCACAATATCTCTGCACTTGAGAATAGCCCATAGATGTCCAAAAATCAGAAATGGTTTCCTTGAAACAAATTCCAGAGCTTTCTAAAAATTCAGTAAAGAATCATGAAATCATGGGAAAAGATCTCCTCTTAATACTGATTTATATACACTCCCTTATAAAATTATTATTTTCTTTCAATCTAATATCAGTTTCAGTTCATAATTTTTAAAAAAAGATCATTTCAACAGCTTTAAAAAAGCCTTTCATTGTTCACTTTGTTCACATGTTGTAGTATAAGATCACATATCATTAAAACTGAGAAGTAAACAAAAAAGTTGTTCAAGGACAGCCAGAAAAAACCTATATATGACAGTGTCGACAAATGGATTGAGAGATGAATAATTCTGGTATGTCTTTATTTATTTTAATTATTATAGAGCTAATGAAAAGGTTTAATAGTGATTGAGGAGATGAATGCACACCACTGTGAATATACCAAGCACCAGGAATGTACACATTGGATAAAAAGATAATGGTTTAATATGTCTCAATAATACAGATTTGTTTAAAAATTGTGGGGATGTCAAGAATTGCATACCCAAGTTGAGCCATGGGTAGCAGTTATTATTCGTGTTTTAGAAATTCTCTGGCCAAATTTAAAAAATGAATTGCAATTCAATTTGTTACTGGAGATGGGACCACTGTAAGAAGTTATGTTCCTTTATTTTCTAAGGTCATGTTTTCTACTCTAGAATTCAAGTTTATGTATGTTCATGTATGATTAACATGCGTCACTGAAAATATATACTAAGAGAAAGAGTGAGGTGAGAGACAAATATGAATTCTTGGAATTATCTGTTTCTCAAAAGTGGCCTTCCTTTTGTGTTTTGTCATTGTTGGAGGCACTAATCACTGGTTCATAGAATGGAGGGCAGCAGAATCTGCTGGATGGATTAGGTCCATGAATTTTATGAACCATTTCTCTCCGTCATGATTTCTTGCAAAAATTTGAGTCACTCTTTGTCACCCTGTGGTCCCTACAAGTTCCTTTTCTCTTCTGGGGGTTGGCAGTGTCCTTCCTCAGCCATAGGAGAAATTTGGAAGCTAGGAGATATTTGTACTCTGAGTTCCATTGTTTTCATTTGTGTATAAGTGGATTATGTTTCTTTGTAAGCCTGAGTTTGATTTTATTTCAAATATATTCTAAAAAATTAAAATCTGCCATAAGAGCAGGTTTTTATATATGGATACCTGCATCACAATGTCTATGCACTAGAGGTCAGTCCAAATATGTTAAGAAAATCAGGAGTGGTTTCCTTGAAACCGAGTCTGGAGCCTTCTAAATATTCAGTAAACAATCGTGAAATCATGGAAAAAGAACTCCACTGAATTATCGAAAAACCCACATGCCTTTTCAAAATTAACATTTTCTTTCAATGTAATATACATTTCAGTTCATAAATTTAAAATACAGACATTTTCAAGAGCTTTAAAAAAGCCATTCACTGTTCACTTTGTCCACATGATGTAGTGTGGGTTCACATATCAATAAATCTGAAAGATAAACAAAATATGTTGTTCAAGGACAGCCAGTATATCACCTATGTATGTCAGTGTCAAGAATTGTTTTGAGATTTGAAAAATTTCTTCTTTATTCTTCCCATTTATCTTTATTTATTATATTTATTATAGAGTTATTGAAAAGATTTAATAATAATTGAAGAGATGAATGCACACCACTGTGAATACATCAAGGATCATTGAATGTACACATTGGAAAAATAGATATTGATTTAATATGTCTCAATAAAACAAATTTGTTTTAAAGATCATGGGGATGTCAGGAACTGTACACCCAAGTAGATCCATGGATAATAGTCGTTAGTCCCATTTCAGAAATGTGCTGGCAAATTTTTAAAAATGAATTGCATTTCAAGTTTCTGCTGGAGATGTGTGTATGCAACTACTGTAAGGTGTTATATCCCATTTATTTTCCAAGGTTGTGATTTCTGCTGTAGACTTCTTGTTTATATGTATTCATATATGACTCTTATGCATCACTGAAATATATATTAGGATAAGAAGGTGGTAAAAAACAAATATGAATCTTTGAATATTACCCATTTCTCTAAAGTGGTCTTCCTATGGTGTTTCTTCATTGTTGGAGATTATAATCACACGTGCATAGAATAGATTGTGGCACATTCTTCTTGATTGATTAGGTCCTTGACTTTTATGAACCATTCCTTTACCCCATGATATCTAGTAAACATTTGAGTCCCTCTTTCTCACCTTGTGGACCCAACAATCCCTTTTTCTCTTCTGGGTGTTGGCAAGGTCCTTTCGAAGCCATAGGAGAAATTTGGAGGCTGAGAGCAATTTGTACTCTGATTTACTGGGTTATCCTTTGTGTATATGTGGTCTCTGTTTCTTTGTAAGAATGAGTTTTATTTTATATCCCCCACTTTCTAAAAATTTAAAATATGTCATAAGAGCATGTATTTATATATTGATGCATGCATCGGAATCTCTCTGCACTCAAGAACAGCCCAATGATGTCCAGAAAATCAGGAATTGTTTCCTTGAAACAAAATCTGGAGCCCTCTAAACATTCAGATAATGATCATGAAATCATGGAAAAAGATCTCTTCTGAATTATCAATTTACCTACACTCATTTTTAAAATTAACATTTTCTTTCAATCTAATATCCATTTCAGTTCATAATTTTAAAATAAAGACATTTTCAACAGCTTTAAAGAAACCATTCATTAACTTTGTCCACATGATGCAGTAAGGGATCACAAATCAATAATGCTAATAGATAAACAAAAAGTTTTTCAAGGATAGCTAGAAATACACCTATGCATGTCAGTGTCAACAAATGGATTGAGAGGTGCATACTTTCTTCTTCATTCTTCTGGTTTTTCTTTCTTTATTATAATTATACTAGAGATATTAAAGTGTTTTAATAATGATTGAAGACATTAATGCACACCACTGTGAATACAACAAGAACCAGGGAATGTACACATTGGATAAAAATATATTGTTTTAATATGTCTCAATAAAACAGATTTGTTTTAAAAGTCATTCAGATGTCAGGAATTGTACATCCCAGTAGAGCCATGGATAATTTTTATTTGTCATGTTTCAGAAATGCTCTGGCCAATTTTTAAAAATGAATCAAAATTCAAGTTTCTGCTGGAGAGTGGGCCACTTTAATGTGGTATGCCAATTATTTTCTAAGGTTGTGATTTCTGCTTGGACTTCAAATTGATGTATGTTCATGTATGATTGATATGCATCACTGAAAATATATATTAATAGAAAGAGGGTGGTGAAGGACAATTATGAAGATTTGGAATTACCTATTTCTCTAAAGTCATCTTCCTTTTGTGCTTCTTGATTTTTGGAGGCTCTAGTCATGCGTCCATAGAATGGAGGGCGGTACACTGTGCTTGATGGATTAGGTCCTTGTCTTATGAACCATTCCTCTCCCACATGATATCTTGCAAACATTCAGTCACTCTTTGCACCTTGTGGACCCTACCAGTCCCTTTTTCTCTACTGGGTGTTGGCAAGGTCCGTCATAGCCATAGGAGAAAATTGGTGGCTGGAAGCTAATTGTACTCTGAGTTCCTGGGTTTTCATTTGTGTATATGTGGATTCTGTTTCTTGGTAAGAATGTGTATGATTTTATTTCCAATAATTTCCAAAAAATTACAATATGTCATAAAAACAGATATTTATATATGGATATCTGCATCACAATCTCTCTGCACTTGAGAACAGCCCAATTATGTCCAGAAAATCAAGATTGGTTTCCTTGAAATAAAATCTGGAACCTTCTAAACATTCAGGAAACAATCGCGAAATGATGGTAAAAGATCCCCTCTGAATTATCGATTTCCCTACACTCCCCTTTAAAATTAAATTTTTCTTTCAATCTAATATCCATTTCAGTTCATAATTTTAAAATAAAGACTTTTGAAAAGCTTCAAAAAAAGCCATTCATTGTTCACTTTTTCCACATGATATAGTATGAGATCAGATATCAATGAAACGGATAGATAATTAAACCAAGTTGTTAAGAAGTTCCAGAAAATCACCTATGTATGTCAGTGTCAAGAAACGGATGGAGAAGTGAATAATTTCTTCTTTATACTTCTGGTTTTCTGCATTTATTATAAATATTATAGAGCTATTGAAAAGGTTTAATAATCATAGAAGAGATAAATGCACACCAGTGTGAATACACCAACAGTCAGTGTATGTACACATTTGATAAAAAAGATATATGTATAATATGTCTCAATAAAACAGATTTGTTTTAAAAATCATGGGGTTGTCAGCAATTGTACACCCAAGTTGAACCATGGTTAATAGTTATTAGTCGGGTTACAGAAATGCTCTGGTCAATTTTTAAACATGAATCCCAATTCAACATTCTGCTGGAGATGGGAATATGGCAAGGTGTTATGCCCCTTTATTTTTTAAGGCTGTGATTTCTGCTCTAGACTTCAAGTTTATAGATGTTCATTTATGATTGATATGTATCACTAAAATATATATTAATTGAAAGAGAGCAGAAGGAGATCTATGAAGCTTTGGAATCACCTATTTCTATTAAGTGGTCTTCCTTTTGCTTTGTGTCATTGTTTGTGGCTCTAATCAGGCATGCATAGAATGGATGGTGGTACACCCTGCTTGGTAGATAAAGTTCCTTGACTTTTATGAAACGTTCCTCTCCACCATGAAATCTTGTACATTTGAGTCACTCATTTTCTCCTTGTGGAACATACAAGTCCCTTTTTCTCTTCTGGGTGTTGGCAAGGACCTTCCTAATCCATTGAGAAATTTGGAGTCTGGAGGCTATTTGTACTCTGAGTTCCTGGGCTTACATTTATGTATAGCTGGATTCTGTTTTTTTGTATTAATGAGCTGGATTTTTATCCAATACTGTCTAAAAAATTACAATATGTCTTAAAAGCAGGTGTTTATATATGGATACCTGCATCACAATCTCTCCGCATTTGAGAACAGCCCATTGATGTCCAAAAATCAGGAATGGCTTCCTTGAAACAAAATCCTGAGCCTCCTTAACATTCAGTAAACATTCATGAAATACTGGAAAAAGATCCGCTCTGAATTATCTATTTACCTACTCTACTCTTTTAAAATTAATATTTTTTGTCAGTCTAAAATTTGTTTCAGTGCATAATTTTAAAATAAAGACCTTTTCAACAGCTTTAAAAAAACCATTCATTTATCACTTTGTCCATATGTTGTGGTATGGGATCACATATGAATAAAACAGATATATAAATGAAAAAAGTTGTTCAAGGACACCAGAAAAATACCTAAGTATATCAGCGTCAACAAATGGATTGAGAGGTGAAAAAATTCTTATTATTCAGGTATTTCTTTATTTATTATAATTATTTTATAGATATTGAAATGTTTTAATAATGATTGAAGAAACGAATGCACACCACTGTGAATATACCAAGGACCAGGAATTGTACACATTGGCTAAAAAAGATATTGGTTTAATTTGTCTCAAAAAAAAACAGATTTCTTTCAAAAATCGTGGGTATGTCACGAATTCTACATCAAAATTGAGCCATGGATAATAGTTATTTGTCGTGTTTCAGAAATGCCCTGACCAATTTTTAAAAATAAATCACAATTCAAGTTTCTACTGGAGACCTGACAACTGTAAGGTTTTATGCCCCTTTATTTTGCAAGGTTGTGATTTCTACTCTAGACTTTTAGTTTATGTATGTTCATGTATGACTGATATAGATGACTAAAAGTATATATTGATAAAAAGAGGTGTGTGAGACAATATGAAGCTTTGGGATTATCTATTTCTGTAAAGTGGTCTTCCTTTTGTGTTTCTTCAGTGTTGGAGGCTATAATCACGCATGCATAGAATGGACGGTGATACACTCTGCTTGATTGATTATGCCATTGACTTTTATGAACCATTCCTCTACCCCATGATATCTTGTAAACAGATGAGTCATTCTTTTTCACATTTTGGAATCTACGAATCCATTTTTCTGTTTTGGGGGTTTGCAAAGTCCTACATAAGCCAAAGGAGAAATTTAGAGCCTTGGGGCTATTTTTACTCTGAGTTCCTGAGTATTTATTTTCTATATATATTGATTTTCTTTCTTTGTAAAAATTAGTTTGATTTCATATCCAATGCTCTCTAAAAAATTACAATATATCATAAGAGTGGGTATGTATATATGGATTACTGCATCACAATCACTCTGCACTTGAGAACAGCCCAATTATGTCCAGAAAATCAGGAATGGTTTCCTTGAAACAAAATGCGGGGCCTTCTAAACATTCAGTAAAAAGTCATGAAATCATGGAAAACGGTCTCTTAATTATTGATTTACGTACACTCTCTTTTAAAATTAACATTTTCTTTCATTCTAATTTCAGGTGCAGTTCATAATTTTAAAATAAAGACGTTTTCCACAGCCTTAAAAAAGTCATTCATTGTTCACTTTGCCCACATGATGTAGTAAGGGATCACATATCAATAAAATTGATAGATAAGCAAAAAAAAATTTTCAAGCACAGCCATAAGAACACTGGCATTAGAACACTTATATATATATATGGATACTTACATCACAATTCCACAGCACTGAAGAATGACGCAAAGATATCCAGAAAATCAGGATAAGTTTTCTAACTAACAAAACATTTATGCATTCGATTATCATACTCATAAAAAATTTGTAGAGCATGACATGTCTCCGTGGTGCAATATTTCTTACATCATGATAAAATATCAAGACATTATTCCCCCATAGACACACACCATAACATATGTTCAAAACTGTTTTCCAAGCCCTATCTTCAACCTGTCTGGAAAGTTGTGTGTATGTGGTGGGTCTGTTTTAAAGACTCTTGTGTTTTAATTTTTCCACATAGTCCTGACGTGGCTATTCATTTTTTTTCCCTCTTCTTTCTAATTTTGAGAATTAGGGTGCAATTTCTTTTCTCCAGGATTCCATTCTTCTCTTTCTTTTCTATTTTTTGCAGTGCCTACTCTCCTGCTGCTGCCTTTTCCAAAGATCCCATCCTCCATTCCTTCGAGTTGCAAATAATTATTGTGCAGCACTAAAATGAATGTATCTGGTGTCTGGTGAATTTTGATAATGTTGGCCCTCCTTTGAGATGTCAATAGTTTCTCATTCTATTCTCATTTCTTCCTCTGCCCTTGGAGTCCATTGCTCTGAGTATCCTTCATTGGAAATACGAAGGTTTTTCTAGTGATCTCGTTATGTGTGGGAATTTGTGCCAATGGGATATGGGCAATTCCCAAAGAGGGATCTTTTTCTCAGAAAGAATGAAAGCCTTAATGGAAATTGCATGAGAAAAAAAAATTCATGCCTAGAAGTTTTTATGCCTGAATGTTATACCTGGAATTAAATAATTAGAATTTTGTTTATAAAAATTTCCCTTGTATCAGACTAATTATTTTCCTTTATAAGTGTTTGTGCCTTACTATCACTTTCATACCATTGATTGTATTAAAAGTAACCAAATTTCCCACCCTTTATAAATTTACATTTTCTGTCAAACATATCCATTTCAGTGTATAATTTTATATTAAATACATTTGCAACATGTTTAAGAAGGCCATTCATTGCTCCCTTTCTCCACATAAGTATGTGAACATATATCAATAGAATGGATAGATAAACAAAAATTGTTTTTCAAGGATTCCCAGAAATACATGTCTGCATAGCAGTGTCAACAATGAGTTTTGGAGGTGAATAATTTTTTTTTTGTTGTTCATCTGGATTTTCTTTCTTTATTATAATTATAGAAATATTGAAGGGGTTTAATGATGGTTGAAGAGAGCAATCCACGCCTCTGTGAATATACCAATCACCAGGGAATGTACACATTGGGTAAATAGGATATTGGTTTAATATTTATCATTGAAACAGATATGTTTTAAAAAATATTGTTGATTTCAGAAAAACCACACAAAATTGTGGTATCATTCTCACTTATTAGTCATGTTTGAAAGACGGTCTGGTCAAATCTTAAAAATTGATTCACAATTCAATTTCCTCCTTGAGATGTGTGCATATGTGCACTGTAAGGATTTATGTCCCTTTATTTTGTAAGGTCATGTGTTTTGCTCTTCACTACAAGTTTTTGTATATTCATGTATGAATGATATCCATCACTAAACAATTGATGAAGGGAAAAAGGGTGGTGTGAGTTCAATAGGAAATTTTCTAATTACCTATTTATCTAAAGTGGTCCTTTTCTGTTTTTATCATTGATCAATTCTATAATCACGTGTGCATAGAATGGATGGCAGTACATTCTCCTTGATGGACTAGGGCCTTATTTTTATGAACCATTCTTCTCCCACATATCTTGTGATTAGTTGGCTCCCTCTTTGTCAACCAATGGACCTTACCAGTGACTTTTCTCTCCTGTGTGGGAAGAGATTTTCACAAGCCAAAGGAGAAATTTTGCGTTTCGGAGCTCTTTATTTTTAGTTCCAGCGTTTTGTTTGTGTATCTGTGTTTTCTGCTTTCTTTTTAACAATGAGTTTGATTTTATTTCCAATTCTTTTTTAAAAATTACAACAAGGCATTAGCACACTTATATATATATGGATATCTACATCACAATCCCAGTGCACTGGAGAATGACACAAAGATATACAAAATATCAAGAATGGTTTTCTTGAAACAAAACCTGGAACCTCCAAAACATTCAGAAAACAATCATGAAGTCATGTAAAATCATTTCCTCTGATTTATAGATTTAATTTGTGAGTATTAAAAAATGGAGGAATCACTGAGATGCATTTCCTCCTATTGTTTTTCTCCAATTAGTTTAGTTTAATATTTTTGCATTAACTATTAGGAAGAAAATCGGGTCAAAAATTTATGTGAAAAAAGCATTCCACAAAAAACACATATCACTGAAGCCTCTTAATTTTAAAGAATTTACTATTTATAAGGGCTAAACAGTTTCATTTTCAATTAGCATTGACAGTTTGTCAAAAAATTCTTTCTCTCTAAGTAAAGATATGTTAGTAGACGATAAAAGATATTAAGCATTCTTTTAAAACTGCATTTTACCGAGAAATGTATAATTAATTTTTTAAAAATACAACAAATTTGCATATGAGAGAGTATCAACCTAATCTGAGTTATACCTTGTTTTTACATCCAAATGGTCACATTCTTGTTTCTGTAAAACATATTTTTTTAACAGAATCTGTAAACAACCACAACATTTATGCACTCAATCTGCATACTCATAGCACTTTCCTACATCATCACATGACCCCGTGGTGGAATATTTCATATATCATGATAAATTATCATTACATAATTTCCCCTAGCCACTGACCATACCGTAAGTCGAAAACTATTTTTCAAGCCCTGCTTTCAATATGTCTGGAAAGTTGTGTGTATGTGGTATGTCTGTTTTAAAGACTCATGCGTTTTAAATTTTTCCACATAGTTCTAAAATGGCTAGTGGAATTTTTTTTCATTTTCCCTCTAATTTTGAGAATTAGAGTGCTTTTTCTTATATCCAGGATTCCTTTATTCTCTTCCTTTTCTATTTTTTGCAGTGCCTTTTCTCCTGAGGCTGTCTTTTCCAAATATCTCATCCGCCATGCCCCTGAGTTCCAAATAATTAGTCTGCAGGACTAAAATTTGATGTATCTGGTGTCTGGTGACTTTTAATAATGTTGGCTCTCCATTGAGATGACAGTAGTTTCTCATTCTATTCTCATTTATTGCTCTGCTCTTGTATTCCATTGTTCCGAGTGTCTCTGGTTCGAAATACATTGGATTTCCTAGTGATCCTTTTATGTGTGGGAATTTGCACCAATGGGATATGGATAATTCCCAAAAAGGAATTTTTTCCAATAAAGAATGAATGCCTTAATAAAAATTGCCTGATAAAAAAATTATTTCATGCCTTGAAGTTATTATGCCTGTATGTTACTCCTGAAATAAAATGATTAGAATTTTGCTTATATTAATTTCCCATATATCAGACTAATTATATTCCTTTATAATTGTTTGTGCCATACTATCTCTTTCATATCATTGACTATATTAAATCTAACCAAGTTTCACTCCCGTTAAAATTTGCATTTTCTGTCAAACATATCCATTTTAGTGTATAATTTTATATTAAAGACGTTTGCAACACGTTTAAGAAAGACATTCATTGCTCCCTTTCTCCACATGATATGGTATGTGACCATATATCAATAGAATGAATATAAAAAAATTTTTCATTGACTCCCAGAAAAACATCTCTACGTGGCAGTATCAACAAAGGGTTTGGGAGGTGAATAATCTCTTCTTTGTTCATCTGGATTGTTTTTATTTATTATTCTTATTATAGAAATATTGAATGTGTTTAATATTGAAGAGAGCAATTCATGCCTCTGAGAATATGCCATTCACCAGGGAATGTAAACGTAGGATAAATATGATATTGGTTTAATATTTTTCCTAGAAACAGATTTGTTTTAAAAAATATTGTTGGTGTAAGAAAAAGTACACAAAAGTGTGGCATTATTCAGACTTATTGGTGGTGTTAATAGACAGTCTGACGAAGTTTTAAAAAGTGATTCACAATTCAATTTCCTCCTTGAGATGTGTGCATAGGTGAACTTTAAGGTGTTATGCTCCTTTATTTTGTAAGGTCATGTGTTTTACTCTCCACTACAAGTTTCTGTATGTTCCTGTATGTATGATATCCGTCGCTAAAAAATTGAAGAATGGAAAGAAGGGGTGTGAGTCAAACAGGAAATTCTATACTTACCTATTTCTCTAAAGTGTTCCTTTTTTCTTTTCTTCAATGTTTACTTCTATAATCATGTATGCATTGAATGGATGGCAGTACATTCTCCTTGATGGACTAGGACCTTATTTTTATGAACCATTACTCTCCCCTATGATATCTTGTGAATAGTTGGCTCCCTCTTTGTCAACTGATGGACATGACCAGTAGCTTTTCACCCCTGTGTGGGAAGAGACTTTCACAAGCCATAGGAGATATTTTGAGTGTGGGAGCTGTTTATTCTGATTTCCAGCATTTTGTTTTTGTATCTGTGGGTTCTGCTTTCTTTGTAAGCATGGATTTTATTTTATTTCATTCTTTCTAAAAATTACAATATGGCATAGAACACTTCCACATATATATATGGATGCATGCATCACAATGCCAGTATACTGGTGAGTGACAAAAAGATATACAGTATATCAGGAATGATTTTCTTGAAACAAATCCTGTAGCCTACTAACCATTCTTTAAACAATCATGAAGTCATGTAAAATAATTCCTCTGAATTATCAATTTAAATTTGTGATTATTAAAAATGGAGGAATGACTGAGAAGCATTTCGTTTCTTCCTATTATTTTTTCTGCAATTTGTGTAGTTTAATATTATTGCATTAACTATTAGAAAGAAAATCGGTGCCAAAAATTTTTTGTGAAAAAGACATTCCACACACTCATAGCACTGAAGTCTCCTAATTTTAAAGAATTTACTATTTAAAAAGGCTGAAAAGTTTCATTTTCAGTTAGCATTGATAGGTTGTGGAAAATTTTATTCTCTCCAAGTAAAGATTTACTGCTAGGAGATAATAGATATGTAACCATTCTTTTAAAATTATATTTTACCGAGCACTTAATTTTTTTTTTTTATTTTTAAAATGCACCTAATTTGGATATGAGAAACAATCATCTAATGTGAGTTATACCTAGTTTTCACCTGCAAACTGCCTTATTCTGGTCTCTGGAAATACACATTTTTTAACAGAATCTGTAAACTAACATAATATTTATGCACTGAATCTGCATATGCATTGCACCTACCTTAAGCATCACATGACACCGTGGTTGAATATTGCTTACGTCATGATGAAATATCATGACGTTATTCCCCCCTAGCCACAGACCATACCATATGTTCAAAACTTTTTCAAGCCCTGCCTTCAAGGTGTCTGGAAAGTTGTGTGCATTTGGTGTGTCTGTATTACAGACTCTTGTGTTTTAAATTTTTCCACACTGTCAAGGGATGGCTAATGGATTTTTTTCACCATATCATCCTAATTTTGAGAATTAGAGTGAAGTTTCTTTTCTCTGGGATTCTTTTCTTCTCTTTCTTTTCTATTTTTAGCAGTGCCTTTTCTCCTGAGGCTGTCTTTTCCAAAGATCCCATCCTCCATTCCCCCCAAGTTCCAAATAATTAGCTTGCAGCACTAAAATTTGATATCTGGTGTCCAGTGTTTTTGATACTATTAGCCCTTCCATTGAGGTTACAATAGCCTCTCATTCTATTCTCATTTCTTGCTCTGCCCTTCAGTTCCTTTGCTCTAAGTGTCTCTGGCTGGAAATACGATGGTTTTCCTTGTGATCTTGTTATGTGTGGGAATTTGTACCAATGAGATATGGAGAATACCCAAACAGGAATTTTTTTCTCAGAAAGAATGGATGTCTTAATGAAAATTGCATGAAAAAAATATTTCATGCCTAGAAGTTATTATGCCCAAATGCTAGTCCTGGAATAAAATAATTAGAATTTTCTTTATATTAATTTCCATTATATCAGACTAATTATTTTCCTTTAAAATTGTTTGTGCCATATTACCTCTTTCATATCATTGATTATATTAAATCTAACCAAATTTCACTCCCTTTAAAAATTTGCATGTTCTGTCAAACATATCCATTTCAGTGTATAATTTTATATTAAAGACATTTGCAACAAGTTTAAGAAAGCCATTCATTGCTATCTTTCTCCACATAATGTGTTATGTTATCATATATCAATAGAATGGAGAGATAACCATAAATATTTTTCAAGGTCTCCCAGAAAAACATATCTACATGGCAGTGTCAACAAAAGTTTTGAGAGGTGAATAATTTCTTCATTGTTCATCTGGATTTTCTTTCTCTATTTAAATAATCATAGAAATATTCAAAAGGTTTAATAATAATTGAAGAGAGCAATGCATGACTCTGTTAATAAACCAATCACCAGGAACTGTACACATTGAATAAATAGGATACTGGTTTAATATTTATCATTGAATCAGATTTGTTTAAAAATATTATTGATGCCAGATAAAGCACACAAAAGTGCAGCAGCATTCATACATATTACTTGTGTTTGAATGACGGTCTGGCCAAGTTTTAAAAAAATGAGTCAAAATTCAATTTCTTCCTTGCAGTGTGTGCATAGGTGCACTGTAAGAAGTTATGCACCTTTATTTCATAAGGTCATTTGTTTTGCTCTTCACTACAAGTTTTTGTATGTTCATGTATGAATGATATCCGTTGCTAAAAAATTGATGAAGGGAAAGAGGGTGTTGTGAGTCAATCAGGAAATTTTGTAATTACCTATTTCTCTAAAGTGATCTTTTATAGTTTTCCTTCATTGTTGAAATCTATAATCACATGCGCATAGAATGGATGGCAGTACATTCTCCTTGAAGGACTAGGTCCTTATTTTTATGAACCATTCCTCTCCCCCATATCTTGTGAAAAGTTGACTCCCTCTGTCAACTAGTGGACCTTACCAGTGACTTTTCTCTCTTGTGTGGAAGAGAATTTCACAAGCTTTAGGAGAAATTTTGAGTTTGGGATCTGTATATTCTGACTTCCAGGATTTTGTTTTTCCATCTGTGGATTCTCCTTTCTTTGAAAGAATGAGTTTGATTTTCTTTCTAATTATTTATAAAAAATTACAATATGGCATAAGAACACTTATATGTATATGGACACGTACATCACTATCCCCCTGCACAGGAGAGCAGCACAAAGACATCCAGAAAATCAGGAAAGGTTTCCTGGGAAAAAAACCAGGAGCCTAATAACCATTCATTACCAATAATGATATCATGTAAAATGATTTCCTCAGAACTGTCAATTTAAGTTTGTGATTATAAAAATATGGAGGAATTACTGCAAAGAATTTGTTTTCCTCTGATTATTTTTTTTCCATGTTAGAGTAGTTTAACTTTATTTCATCAATAATTAGGAAGAAAACCAGTTCCAAAATTCATTTGAAAAAGGCATTCACACAAATTAATATCTCTGAAGCCTCTTATTTTAAAGAATTTACTATTTAAAAGGGCTAAAAGATTTCATTTCCAATTAACATAGACCCAGGGTGCGGAAAAATTCTTTCTCTCTAAGTAAAGGTTTATTCATAGATTATAATAGATAGTTAACCATTCTTTTAAAATTGTATTTTACCAAGCACTTTAAAATTTTTTTCATTTTTAAACACACCAAATTTGGATATGAGAGAGTTTCATCATAATCTGAGTTATATCTAGTTTTCTCCTCCAAATTTCCCATTTCTTGTTTCTTTAAATAAACATTTTTAATAGAATCTGTAAACTAACAAATCATTTGTGCACTCAATCATCATATGCATAAATCTTTCTTCGAGCATCACATGACACCATGGTAGAATATTTCTTGTATCATGTTAAAGTATCATGACATTATTCTGCCCCAGCTGCAAACATATCATAGGTTCAAAACGATTTTCTAAGCCCTGCCTTCAACATGTCTGCAAAGTTGTGTGTTTGCGTTGTGTCTGTGTAAAGACTCTTGTGTTTTAATTTTTCCACATACTCCTGTATTGGCTAGTGGATTTCTTTCCTTTTAATTCAAATTTGGAGAATTATGGTGCAATTTATTTTCTCCAGGATTCCATTCTTCTCTTTCTTTTCTGCTTTTATCAGTGACTACACTGCTGCTGCTGCATTTACCAAAGATCCCATATACCATGCCCCCTAGTTCCAAATAATTACTCTGCAGCACTAAAATGGTTGTATCTGGTGTCGGATTACTTTTGATAATGTAGGCCCTACATTCAGATGACAGTTGTTGCTCATTCTATTATCATTTCTTCCTCTGCACGTTCATTCCATTGCTCTGCATATCTCCCATTGGAAATACAATGGTTTTCCTAGTGATCTTTTTACATATAGGAATTTGGGGCCATGAGATATGGGCAATAACCAAAGAGGAATTTTTCACTAAGAAAGAATGAATGCTTTAATGGAAATTGCATGGTAAAAAAAATATTTCTTTCCTTGAGAGATTATGACGTCTGAATGTTCTACCTATAATATAATAATTAGAATTTTGTTTTAATTTCTTTCCATTATATCAGATGAATTTTTTTCCTTTATAAGTGTTTCTGCCATATTAACTCTTTCTTATCACTGATTATAATAAATCTAACCAAATTTCATTCCCATTTAAAATTTACATTTTCTGTCAAAAGATCCATTTCAGCATATAATTTTATAGTAAAGATTTTTGCAAAACGTTTTTAAGTGCCGTTCATTGCTACCTTTCTCCATATGATGTGGTATGTGATCATATGTCAATGGAATGGAGAGATAACAAAATTTTTTTTCAAAGACACCCAGAAATGCACCTATATATGGCAGTGTCAACAAAGGGTTTGAGAGGTGAAAATTTCTTCTTTG
>JAQZBX010031345.1:0-26386 GCA_029593785.1 Cabassous unicinctus | reverse complement strand
TTCTCCCATTGAGTAGGCTGCCTTTCACTCTCTTGACAAACTCCTTTGAAGCACAAATGTTTTTAATTCTGAGGAGGCCCCATTTATCTATTTTTTTTCTTTCATTGCTTGTGCTTTGGTTATAAAGTTTATGAATCCATTGGCTATCACAAGATCTCATAGATGCTTCCCTAAATTATCTACTGGGAGTTTTATGGTCCTGGATCTTATAGATCAAAGATGATTTTTGATCCATCTTGAGTTAGTTTTTGTATAGGGCATAGCTTATGATTTTGAGACTAGGAAAAAAGTCCAAATCAAGGTGTCATCAAGGTGATGCTTCTTCCCAAAGATTGATGTTGCAGGGTTGGCTGTCATTGGTCCTGGGCTACTCTGTCACATGGCAATGCACAGGGCAGCCTCTTCTGGCCTCTCCCTTCTCTTCTGGGTCCTGTTGATGTTCAGCTTCTTGCTTCCTATAACTTTTCTCTCCCTCTGTCTGAATTTCATTCTGCTTATAAAGAACTCCAGTAACAGGAATAAGACCCATCCTGATGAGGTGGGCTACACCTTAACTGAAGTAACCTCATCAAAAGGTCCTACTTACAATGGGTTCACACGCACTGTGTGGTGGTTTGAAACTGTATGCACCCCAGAAAATCCTGTTCTTAAAGTTAATCCATCCCTGTGGGTGTGGACTCATTTTAAGTAGGAGCTTTTGATGAGGCTGCTTCAATTAAGGTGTGACCCACCTCATTCATGTCTTAATCCTCTTACTGGAGTCCTTTAAATAAATGGACTGAATACAGAGAGAGAAGGAAAAAAGCTATGGAAGCAAGAAGCTGAAAGCAACAAAACCTGGAAGAGAAGGGAGAGACCATCAGATGCTGCTATGTGCCTTGCCATATGGTAGAGGAGCCCAGGATCGCCAGCAGCTGGTCTTCAGGAAGAAAGCATTGCCTTGATGATGACTTGATGTGGAGATTCCCACAGCCTCAAACTGTAAGCTAATACATTCCCATTGTTTAAAGCCAACCAATTTCATGGTATCTGCTTTGAGCAGCCTAGGAAACTAAAACACACAGCAGTGGATTAAGTTTAAGAATATGTTTTTCTGGGGTACCTACAGCTCCAGACTACCATAGAATGTAAGCTTCTTATCAATGTTAAATTTCTTGCACTGGATAACTGCACTTAAGGTGATTACATCAGTGAATATCTTTGTTTGTAGGAAAGGTACATGGAAGTAGTATGTGTTTAGGGATTTTTATATGTGCAACCTGCTCTCAGATGTTCAGAAGATAGATCGATCAATCAATCAATTGGATGGATAGATAGATGATTGATAGATGATAGATGGATGGATGGGCGGGTGGATGGGTGGGTGGATGGATGGATAGATAGAATGACGCCATATTAAAGTTGGTGGATATGGGTATCTGAGGGGTGATGGGCTATATTGGAGTTCTCTGTTGAGGTTTGTATTATTTTCGCAACTACCCTATAAGTTTGAAATTATTTCAAAGTAAAAAGTTAAAAAAGAGAAAGAAAGGTCCTTTCCCTTAGCTGGAACAGCTCTAAAGCCAGCCAGAGACCAATGAAATTTTGCACCTAGAATATTTTCTCAGCCTGACTTGAGGCCACTAGAGTCCCTAGAGGTCCTCTGTTGCAGCAGCACGTCCCCGCTGGACACTGCTGACGTTTGGGGCCAGGCTGTCCTGTGCATCGCAGGGTGTCTAGCAACAGCCCTGGGCTCTACCCACTAGATGCCGGGAGCACCTACCCCATAACTGTGACAACCAAAAATATCTTCATTTATTGCCCAGTGTCCCCGGGGGAGCCCCAGTTGAGAACCACCAATTTAGATCATGCATTCTCAATGGGAGCCATATGGCCCCCAGCTGGGGTAAAAGAATGGTTCTTTGGGGGTGAAAAATCTTAAATATTGGGATAGTTTTGTGGACCTCCAAAGAGCCACAGTGCATTAGCAGATATACAGTGTATCCATAGTATAAAATTTCATGGGAGGGGGAGGTGATCAGGAAAAATAAATGTCTAAAATGACTCCTTTGGGCAGGGGGGCGGTAATGAAAAAAAGCGTTGAAAAATACTGATTTAGGCCAAGGAAGACCAGGTTTCCCTAAATAAGAACTAATAGAACAGGGACCTGGAAATTGAAATGTGCAACCAGAGGGCACAGTGGGAAGGGTTTACAGGGCATGAGCAGAGCAAAGAAGGACCAGGGAATAATACTTATGCAGCTAGCTCACACGGTGTGCTTACCATGTACCACGTCACAGAAACCTTGTGATGTAGATGCTCTTATTTATTTCCCGCTTCACAGGTGAGAAACTGAGGCACGCAGAGGTGAATAATAGGCAGAGTCACAATAGACAGCCAAGGCCCAGAGACTGTGCTCTTTACCAGGTCGGGTCAAGGGTGAAGGCAGACTCGTACATCAGTGGGGGGTACATTAAATAACTTAGCACAGGGGCTTGCACCGGGGGCGTAATTTTGGATTCAGGATCAATAGAGAGCAGGGAACCTGCGAGACAAGAAGGAGGCAGAGAGCTGGGAAGGGGGTGTGGTAGGAGAGAGGCAAGAAATGAGGGAATGAGTAGGCAGCAAGCTGAAAATTGAGAGGTTAGATTAAGAAGGAGGCTGGGAGCTGGGAGACCCACAAGCTTGGAACTAGAACTAATCAACCTCAGTTTCAGTGTGATACTTATTGTGACTTTCTCCCCATGGCTCTGTGTGTCGCCTTCCTCCCCAAAGGCTGCAGACTGTGATGGGAGCAGGCTTGGCTGGGCAGCTGCAAATGGATTCTTTCCAACTGACCCATGCAAGGCAGGTCTCTGCTTTAGCCTTTTGCTCTTGCTCAGTAAATCAATATGCCTCCTTTCTCCCCAGGCCTTCCCCTCCTGAGTTCTTTCTTGTCCCAAGCTCATGATCTTTGCAGGAAGAAACTTTGCCAAGCATCCCTAATTTTTTTTTAAAAAAATGTGTTGAGTATTTCCTATCTGAGCTATATATCTACAAAGACGATTAATGTGATTTCATACCATTGTTTTATTATTATTTTTTTTTTATTTTAATTTTTCTTGCAAATACCACTCCCTTCTTAGGCCTGATATTTTAACTATTTTTACTCTCAGTCAGTGCTGAGGAGGGGCCCTTTGCTGGGGAGGTAGCCCCAAGGCTGTAAATTTGCACCCCAAACTTTGCTTGCCAGTGATGACCTGCAGGGGCAGTGAAAACTGCATCTTTGATGTTGTGACTGAAAAAGTTGCTCTAATGTAGAGTAATTGGAGCATTTCCAATTAGGAATGGAATTATGATAATTGACTCTACGTGTGGCTCCATCGGAGATGGCTCTTGCACACAGATTAGGGGTCGTTTCTGCCTCTCTCTGCAGCTGTCAGGGGACAGAGCGGCCACAGCCATGTTTCAGTGGAGATGTCCTGCCAGCCCACGTACAGGCTCCTGAATTAGTTGTAGGGTTCCGTTGTAGAGTTCACCCAGAAGCAACAGTGATACATCTGTGCAGTTAGTCAGCCTGTGCTTGAATCCCTCCATTGACAGGGCCCTCACCACCTTCCCCTCCCTTCTTCCCTGCACTTCTCAGGCCACTGGGAACAGCATTTTAGGGTGCTGACCATAATCCAGAGGTGATGCTAAGTGCTCATGGCCGTATTTGATTCTTAGAACTACCCAGTGAGCTATTGTCATTATCATCAGTGTACAGATGAGGAAACTGAGTCACAGAACTAGCAAAGGGAGAAGTCAGATTTTGAACACAAGGAGTCTGACTCCAGAGGCATAGTAAACCACCATGCTACCCTGCCTTGGAATTTGTCTCACTGTGGCAATGTCTGTGATTCTCATATACTGGCTCTACCTACTTGAGCTCCGCGGCAAAAGGTCAATTCCTCTTGTGCACAGAAGTCCTTCAGACAGTTTGCCTTGTGGTACGTCCCTGCTGCATCTCTCCCTTAAGCCCTCTTTTCTATAGGAAAAGCCTACCTCATTCCTCCAGGGTTCCTCTCATCTCAGGATGCAAGTCCCTACTATCTTGGGCCTTTTCTTCTTGTGTTGCCCAGAAAAGAACATGACCTTTCAGATATGGCAAAGACCTGGGGTGGGATTAAGGGGCATGTACTATTCCTTATTCCAGATGTGGTGCTTAAGCCTGGGATCACAGTGGCCTCCCTGGCACCTCATCACACTGTTGGTACAGAGTGGAAAACCTGTAGCTGGTACTCCTGCCTGTTTTTCCACAATGACATGTTGGGAATTCTCATTAGAAACAATCACTGGAGCTACTTTGAGAAGACCTGATTCAGGGATATGTAGAAAGATGTCCACATTCTTCACCCCAAACTGGGCCATTCCTTAATACAATATATTTAAACATATGTATTTAAAAGTATGGCCTTGATGCCAAAATTCCATTTAGTCATGCTTTTGCACATTCATTAGTCAATATTTCCAGAGAGACAGAGCACCTACTAGGTTTCAAGCAGAGCATTGGGTGCTGGGGAAATAAACATGAAGAAGTCATAATTCCTGTTCTCAAGGAAGGAGAAGAAGAAATGGATAGTTATGATAAAGCATGATGAGAACAATGGGGTGCTCTGGGATGATGGAAGAGGATTCCGGGGCCTGGGGAGTCCAGAATCCCCTCTAAGAGTCCCAAATCACATCTGAATACACCTTAAAGGATGTGTAATGTTCCAGGGGAAGAAAGGGGCATGAGCAGAGGAAAGATTCATTTAGCCTAAATTAGAGAAGAAGGTGAGGTAATATAAATCATATTGGGTGAGGCTTACCAATTTAAATTTTTACGGACTGCCAATAGTGGTGCATACTCATTCAGACGTGACCCATCCCACAGTGGCTTTGTTACCATTTGTGCCCTGTGTGCTCAGATGACCGGCCCTTAACGTGAGGAGAATAAGGAGGCTCTGCAGCTCTTGGCAGCTAATTTTTTAATGAAATTGTCCTTTTTCCTACCTCCTCCCATCTAAGGGAAGTTCCGTTTTTATTCCTCTTTTATAGCATCTGATCTAATCTCATGACAGTGACGTTACATGTCCATCTTCACAGAGTATGTCAAGGTTCCTACTTGTGGTATCCCAGTCGTCTGAGCAGCTCCCCCACCTCTTAGTTGGCCTGACACCCACCCTCATCTTCCTGTGCGCTCCCAGGCCACACGCTGCCGTACGACTGGTGAACATTCCTTGGGAGAGCCTTGGTTTTGCTGAGTTTCCATCTGTCACCTTCAGCCATCATTGTTAACTCTCATCAATGTCAAGTCCATTTTCCTGGCATGGTTCACACCCACAAACACACTCACATGTACATACGTACATGCACGCACACATGAATCCCACAGTGCTTTTGATTTATCTTGTTCACAATCTTAGATCACCAGTGCGTACAACGGGGAGATACACTGATATGTTCAAGATGCCACACACACACCAGTGGATGGTGAATCTGAAAGAGGTGGGCAGTGGGGTGGCAGAAAGGCTGCAAAACTATTTGATGGTGAGAAATAATGGTCTATTCCCTCAAAGTCAAGTTCTCAGCTTGCTGTCTTGTTAAAATGCAAGTTGATATCATACAAGATGGTGATGGGGGAGAAGCCCATTAAAATTTCTTCTAATATTGCCTGTGAAACTAAGAGTTTCATCACTAACTCACAAAACTAATGAAAGTAATGTGGAAAAGCAGGGAAAAAAAGAAGCTAAGGCCCATGGAAACATTTTGTGATGCAATAGGATAAAATCATAAGAGCTTAAAGATGCACCTAAATTATTTCTTATTTGAAATCCATGAATAATTCAAGAAACAATTGTTACAGATTCTCAATAAGATTTAGGATGGCCTATCTAAAAAGCAAAATCAACACTGGAGAAGATAAACTTAAGAAATGTTTCCAATGGAATGTGAGCAAAATTGACTTGTAGGGGTTCCCAAAGAAAAAGAAAAGAATAAATCCCCAGATTAAAAGAGGAAGAGAAGAATCGCCAGCTCTTGATTTTCACTCTTCCTTTGGTGCTTTATCAACAGAGCAGAGCAAATGTGAACCAAACCCCTTTCCTTCCTTGTTGATGACTAGTATGGATGGGAGACATGCTTTTGTTTCCTAAAGAGCTGTATCAGTCAGGATAGGAGAAGTTATGCTGCAGCAACAAATTTACCCTGAAATTTCAGTTGCTTAACACACCAAAATTATATCTCATGTAAAGTCCGGTGAGAGTTGGGTGACTCTCCAGAGCAATTCCTTTGCAAATGGCAACTCAGGGACCCAATTTGCTTCCAACTTATATAACATAGGGTGTCCATAGGTCTGTTTTCTCTAGAACAATCCTGTTCTAATCCTGTTGTCCTGGCATAATTATTACAGGTGCCTCTTTTGCTCTCAAAAATGTACATGTGTGTGCCTAAATTATATAGTCTTCTTATAGTTACTCCATCTGGAACTTCCATCCAGTTCCCCGCAGCAGGGAAGGGAGAAACTGGAGACTCATGCATTGGCTTTGTTCTTAAATGCCTTGGCCCCAGAAGTGATACACGTTATCTCCACTCCCCACTCACTGGAGTCACAGTCCATCTAATTACAACGGGGCCAGGGCGTGTGGGGGAGCACATGGATTGTCAGTGAGCAAGCAGTCAATGTCACTGTCACAATAACCTCGGTAAACACTAGCATAACAGAAAAATAGTTGCACAAATACAAATAGTATCAAAATAATGCAGTTTCCAAGAACAGTCATATAATCTTTCCCTGTTCTACTTTAAGCACAGAAGAGAACCTAAACCTTGCCTAGTTTCCCTCCTTCTCTCCCCGCTGGGTCTATAGCAGACACCCTGTCACTTTTTGACTGGGCCATACAGTCACTTTCCTGATCAAAGCCAACAGATTATACTCTACCGTCTAACTCTTCTCACCCAGGCCTCTCATTACAGCGTTGATGTCAGCACTGAAGGTTGGGCCTTATTCCATTCTCCTGACATGGGTTCATTTGTTATGAATCCTGAATCTTCTATCTGGGCTTACGTGTAGACTTTACGGGTGAGAATGAGTAAGCATCTGAGTGGTGTTCAGGTACCAGTCAGCCTGACATAGGTGGGCTGGGGTCATGAATGTTCCTGGGTGAGTAGGAAGAGTTTTTAGCAGAGAGCAAGGGGCTAACCACTGTGGGGATGAAGACAGAAGCCAAGTATAAACCATCAGGGAGATCAGAGTGGCTCCAAGAAGGTGCAAATTGTTAGTCCACCTTTCTTAACTTCTGGAAAACTGAGAAGACACACAGAGAGAGGGAGAGAGGGAAATTGTATACCTTATAGGAAAGGTATAATTAATTAGACTTAATCATTTTCATAACCATTTATTCCTCAATCATATGATAATTAACAAAGGTGTATATTTTTACAATTTTAATACCTCCCAAATGGAGACTATAACTTCTTTTCAACTGTCCATGGCTGAGTAATAAAATTTGACTATATCCTAAGTTGCAACATTTTCATAGATCTTCAAAAGCAGAACTTTTACGTATCATATTTTATGATCACAATATAATAAAACCAAAAATTTATGATATAGCATTAAATTAAAAAAAAAAATAACCTATGGGGGAAAGAATTTTAAATGCTTCTAAACAGACTTGGGCAAAGGAGAAAAACCAAGAGAAACCCAACAGACTATTAAAAACAATTAAATTGACAGCACTACTTCCCTTAATCCAAAGAATGTTGCCAAAGTAATACTCAAAGGTAACTTGACAGCGTTCAGTGTAATTATTATAATCACCTGTGGCTCTGGGGGAATCAGGAATATATAATCTCAGTAGCCGGTGGCTACCCAGGCTCTGAACCGCCTCCATCCTCATCGTTCTGTTCCATCTTCTGTTCATCTGAGGGTTCCCTCTGAACACCCTCAGCTTATCTGTCAGTTACCCTCCTCTACACACCTCTTGCCTACCCTCTCTTAGGCCATCATTTCCATTCACATGGGACATTTCAGGAGTCTCTTCTTTCTAAAACAAATATGGCCTGATGGTCCCTTATGAGAAATTCGTTGTTAGATTGAAGTCTTTCCTCCACGGTGGGCACTCAAGGTCCATTCCGTGATGGACCCCAGTCCACCTCACTGGACTTCAAGATCCATCGCAAGTACTAGCTGACCTTTAGTGAGAAGTGCTCATTAATTCCAGTTCCACCTTCTCCCCTTGCTCATATTTAATTTGGCACTTTATTTCTTAGACAAATACACATCTGTTGATTTGTCTTTTTGCCCCAGTAGCTAAGAAGCCTCGTTATCCTGCATCTCTTTGCCCCTCCTCTTCCTCACTGTGACCCTAGCAGTGTCTGGAGCACAGAGATGCCAGGCAAATGTTTACCAGATGACAAGGAATCCTTCTTAGGGCCCAGAGCAGTGGTGGGCACTCAAAAAGCACTTAAGCACTTGATGGCATAAACACATTAAACTCTTGGGAAAAGGGGAAAACTGTATATTTTCAAGTGCCCAAGGACAATTCTGAGTGCTAAAAGAATTCAGAAAACCAGGAAGATCGTGGTGCAGAATAACCCAGGAAGCTCTGATATTGCTGGCTTTGCAGAATGGAAAACAGAAGGACAGGAAGGAAACTCCTGGTCTGGACTTTCTGGATGGAAGATTGGGACCAAAAGCAAAGAGAGGGGGAGGGGGTGAGTGCGGAGAACGTGTGGGGACAGTGGAGGGCACGTAAGCTGGAGGGGGGAGTCCCCCATGGGGAATCTGATTGGACCCACACACCCGCCGTCCACCGTACCATATGGTATGAGTTGGCCATATAGCATACCTCTGAAGCACGTTCAGGCCGACATCGATTTCTTTCTTCTTGGAAACTCTGCTCAGCATGGATTATCAATGTCTGCTGTTAAAATGGAATTTCTGTCCAATGCGGAAGACTTTAACCACAGTATCCAAACTTAGATAGACTAAGAGAGTAAAGGGGTCTGAGGTCAGGTCTGAGTTAGTGTGTAGGCAGGGAATTTTCCCCCAATGTTCAGTTTTCTCCCACATTGCACAGTGGCTAAATCTAGCACAACCACATACCCCACCTGAAGTGCTGCACATGTGGCACTAGCCCTTTAGACACTTAGACTGAATCGCTTTCTATTGTGCATAATTACTCTGCCTGCATTTCATTGTGGACTGCTGACCTCCAGCTCCGTGCCCTTCTCTTGTTCGGTTAAAATTAGTTAAATCAAAGGAATGCATGGAGAAGAGATTGTGTTTAGCCAGCCATTGTGCTGATATTCTGATTAAGTGTAAGCTGTTTAGCATACTGCGTAGATGAGCTGAGCTGTTGTATTAATAAGCTGAAGATTCTCAATAATTGCTTGATAGAATGAGAACCTGAAGCGTGGATTCCTTTCCAGAATGCTGATTATGGCACTCAGTAACAGAAGGCAAGAAAAGCCGTTCCTGCGATTGTTTCTCTTTGGAAAGGAAAGGATGTTTGGGCCTAGCATATTGATGGAAAACGTGAAACATTTCCTTGGTGACTCTCTTGTTTCTTTTGCTCTGAGCTTCTGGTTTATTCACACTTGCAGACATAAACTGGGCAAGGTGAAGACTTTCAGCACGAGCCACCATTTTTCTCTCGGTTTGCCAGTGCCCATGAATGATATTTCTTTTTCTGGCCAGAGAATGGAAATGCCGCTTTCCAAGCCAGCAGAGACCCCAGGTGCAAACAGAGCTTCTCCCCGGGAGCCATACCCCGAAGGTGGATGACTTGGCCATCCTCTCCCTAATCTCCAGGCTACAGCAGACATTTCTGATGCTGGGAGGCTCAGCTCTGAATCCAAGCCAGCACTGGTTGTTGGTTCCAATTAAAAAGCAATTGCATTCCCAGCAGTTCAAGGTCTCAGCCAAAAATACAGCATGTTCAGAAAAGCAGGATCTTTTTTGAGAGGCGGTTATTCTGTAAAGAGCTAGATGCTGCCTGGGAGGCCGAATGATGGTACAGTTGTATGTGATGAAACTTTTGAAGTTCAGAGAAGAAACCAGAAAAATAGGTGGTTTACTAAGGAGCTATTTCTAGAGGGCAATGAAGGTTTTCTGCTTGTTGTCTTTTTTCCCCCATGTTAAGCAGCCCATTTATTAGAGGACAAATAGGAATTGACCTTTTGTCAGACAGCAAGGAAACAGAGCAATCACATTAAGGAAATCAAAGGCGAGAATGCCAAAGGGTCAGCATTAACCAGCCCTGGGAAACAGTGTCATTTTGCAGAGGCTTCAACTAAATCAGCATCTGTCTTTCCATGAGCAGCCTTTGCTTCTGAGAGCACCAATAAGAACATGGAGTTTGAAGGAATGTTCCGGATCATTGCATTCAGTCTCCTCTTCTGGTCAAATGGTTATGTCTGGATATTTTTAGTAACTCTCCTCTATCCTGTTTGGGTTGAGGACACATAATTTCAGAAAAATCAAGTATAAAACCCTTGTAACACAGAGTCGAGGACCCTGATCTGTTCCAGGTTTAGCTCATTCACTGCCAGGCTCAGAGCAAGGTGTTGACCATCTCTGGGCATTAGTTGAGAATTGCAACTAGATAATTTTATTCCAGTTCCAATAGTCCAGGATTTGGGACTTAAAGCATTCAACATAGTCACCAACAAAGTTAGTAATTTTTAAAAAAATTCCCTGAAAGCCCAATTTTTTTGTGATCATATGAAGTTGGATCAGTTCTAATTTTTCTTCTGGAGAGGGCCAAACATTCACTGACAGGATCATTTCCAACCTAGCATTGTCATATTCCTTAGGAAGAAATGGCTTACAGTTACCTGCCAAGAGAGAAAGACCAATATTTCAAAACCAAGGCGAGCAGCAGGAATCTTCCAGAATCATTGTGGTAGCTTTTGGCAGGGAGGAACATTGACCTGGAAGGAAGATGCCAGGGGAAATGATAAGGCTAGAGCTTCAGCAGGTAGCTACGGAGGCTCATTGCCTGCTCGTGTAACTGAACAGGCAACTGCCTGTTGTCATTTTAAATTTTAGATGTAATTGTTCAATCGGGTCCTTACCCAGACTGGCTTCCAGCCCTAGCCTGTTCTGCTTCCCTTATACCAGGCTCTGTCTCTTTATTACTTCCTCACCGTTTCAGCCACTGGCCAGCCTCCCAAGTCACCTAGGCTGGAGGCCAGGTATAGCTTCTCCAGCCTGTGAGCTCATTGAAAGCAGTCTTTTCCTGCAACTCTTGAGAAGCAGAGCACTTTCTCCTTTAACTCCCTTACCTTCCATCAACTTCTTTTATATCTAAGGGATTCTGAATGAATTAAGGCCACGAGAAGAGACTTGGTCCCCACTTTGCTCGATGGGAAGAAAGCAAGGAGGTTTTCATGGATGACTGCAGGTGGAGGAGGCTGTAGCCCTCATCTGACTCAGGGCAGGTGACAGCATGAGGCAGCGGGAGAGCCCTGAGCTTGGGCTACGGGACGTAGCTTCTAGTTGTGAATCGGATACTCTGGTGGTGAGACTGTGCCTCTGTAAGACAGGGCTGGTGCCTCTCCTGCCGACTTCACAGATAGATGGGAGGGGAAGGCCACTTGAGATCATGCACATGGCAGTGCCTTGTAAATTGTAAAGGTCTGAATGCCTGTGACAAGCAGGTGATCTCCCAGATTCCACATGAACCTTACTGAATGGGCTCTTCTAGAACCTGGGTCTGTACATGGAGCCTGAGGTGGGCAATTCACAGTGGTCCGCCAGCCGAGCTGGATGTCAACTCAACCCAATATTCCTTCCCCTTCTCCTCAGAGACTTTATTGCTTCTCTTGACCTCCCTCCTTCCTCACCCCTTTGCTTCCATTGGACCCTTTTTTCATCACATAAACTGGCTGGTTTCCTCCCCTTCTAGGTCTAATTTTCTCTCCTCCTCTTCTCATCCAAGCTCCTGGAAATAAAATGTGGTCCCCACACTTTGCTATTCTTGTTCGGTGTTCCTCTCTCTGCCCCTCCCTAGATTATTCCTCTGGAACTGCATTTCCTACTGCCACCAGAGACTTTCTGTGTACAGAATTTTTAAAATTCTTAACTTACTGAACTACCTTGGCCTTCTGCCTCTTCCTCCCACCCCCAGAGTCCTGCTGTTGTCCTCCTCCTTTTCCTGAGGGAATCTGCTCCTTTGTTCAAGAACCAGCCAAAAAAAGTAGCTTGACTTAATCTAGTAACAACTTGCTTTTTCCTTCTCTATTAATTGAAAGATGTCCTAGTCTTAAACTTTCATGATGGGTGGTTAGAAGATAAGAAGACCTAGATTTCCTGTGGGAGATATGACAAGGGCTCCCTGTAAGAGAGGGCGCTCAGCCAATGCATAGCAAGCCAAGTGTGGGTCACACCAGTCAAGTCCTTCATCTGCAGCAGGAATTTGGCTACCATCATCAGTTGGATGGAAGCAGGGCCACTTTCTGAGCTGTGTGGGGAGCCTGGGCTCCTTAGATTCAGGAGAAGTCTTGGAGACCCTCTTCACAGATTTCTAACGTCTAGAGAGGAATAGTTTGTACGCCCTCCACAGTGGAGGACACTGCTGACTTATTGTCCGGTAGACTTTCTCCATAGGTAGAAACTGACCCATGGTTTGAGTGCTTGGAGCATGTGTTTGGGCACAATAGTCCCTTTTTGGAGAGTGGGTTGGGAAGGTCACACCTCTATCAACCAAGAGCACCACCAGCTCTTGAGCCACCTCTGCCCAGGGACTCATTCCCCTCCCACAGGGGCCTTTGTCATACTCTTTCTCACTCAGAATTACGAATGCGAGTCCAAGGAGGAAGTGATGTTTCATCCTTCCCCCTACCCCCTTCCCCCTAAAATCTGTTCAAAGTATGAAATAACCCGGATCCATTTACTTTGCTTTTGTTGATACTTGGGGGTAAACGAGAGTCTTTCAGCGTTCCTCTTTTGTCGATAAATTGCCCATTTTTCACAATTTCTGAAAGTTTTCTGAAACCATTCTTCTCACCCAGAGAGTCATTTCAAAAAAGGGTAGAAAGAATTAAGAGGAAAAGTCACCAAACCAAGGAGTAATTGACAGAAGCATAAAGCCTTCTCAATGTCAAGTTTTGCTGACCTCTTCTGCTATTCTAGTTGTCACTTTTTTTCTGGAATCAGCAAGAAATTTTTTCCTCTTTGGACAAATATCAGGTTTAGTCTACATTTCTCAATTCACATAGACTTGCAAATTCAGATCACACTGAAGACCAAATTACTGCCTTTGGGACAATGGCCTTTGTCTGACTGCTAACAGGGGATTTAGTAAATAGCCCAAGAGAAAGGAATTGAGTCCAAGATTTCACTGGTTTGCATTTTTTTAAAATTCAGTTAATTCTAGGCTCAGTCATATATTCAAATGCAGATATGAGAGTTACATCATTCCCACATTTTAATTGGGTGCTTAGGTAAAGAAAGTTTTAGCCTGGTATTAATTCAGTGTGAAAAACTCTGCTGTGAACATGCTTCCTTTTTTCTGCAGTTTTTTCTTTTGCTTCCTTACTTTACATCCTTACTCTCATACACCTTGACCATCTCAGTGTACTTGAAATGCTAATAATTGCTTCATCTCCCCTCTCTGGTAGATTGCAAGCTCCCTAGGAAGTATCTGTTTTATTCATTAATGTATTAACTGACCAACCAAGCATGGTGCCTGGCATGTGTAGTTGGCTTTCAAGAAACATTTATTGGATGGATGGATGGATGGATGGATGGATGGATGGATGGATGGAATCCATAGCCTCCTTTCCACATTAGCCACATGCCATCCCTGGTAAAGGACTGCTCTTTCTTTAGAAGCCCCAAAAAACATCTTTCCTTTGATCACGATCCCAAGGGCCCATAGGGCCCAGTTTTTCCACCTGTCCACAAAGAAAAGCAAATCTCCTTCCTGGATGGATGTCCAGGGGCCTGACACTTTCACTCCTTAGAGATGAGGGACGAGTCATCCCCAAGTTCTGGTCTGCCCAGCTACTTGGCCGACAGGGATTTATTTGCACATTTGGCACTTTGATGGAGGAATGGCGCTGCCACAAAAAAAAGAGTCTGGTAGGCAGGCCATACAAGGCCATGCGAGGAAGCAGGGGGCCACCACAGGTTGGCCTTAATGGAGCCCCGGCAGTGTGCAGCATCGTGTCCCTGCTAACGGGCCAGTGGAAGGCCTGTTCTGTGGGCTAATGCTAGGAGGTTGTCCAATTGTATTCATCAGACTATTCAAGGCATTCTTCTCCTGGGGCCTCCCTCTCACAGAATAATGGTCTCACAATATGTTGCAGTAGAAAATGAGAGCATCCTTTGGCAGGTGGTAGGGGCATGGGTTCAAATCTCTCTTTCAAGCACTGGACATAGAGCCCTTTAAGACTTACAGAGAGCGGCTAGAGCCCTAGGTCTTCAGAAGAACCTGCTGTCCCTAGGACAAGTGGCCTTTGTCTGCGAGCCCTCTGTGGGCCTGTCTCACTCACGCCCGTGTGGCTTTTTCTAGCTTTAATCTTGAATGCACCCACTTGCCCTGACTCCCGGCTTACTGCAGTACAATTGGAAGTTACTCTCTCTGTCCCTTCATGACCCTTCCTGGACATTCCAGGTCTCAGAAGTTGACCTGACTCTATCTGATTTGGGCTTCATCGCTACTATTCCTGTCTGATGCTGCCCTTCTAGTCTGTTCTGAGATAGGGGAAGGTAGACGTGCTGGGAAGTCTGTAAATTCTTCTGGCAATTTTCCGTAAATATTGGCTCTCCCAGCCAAGGTCCAAGATACTTTAGGTGGCAGGGAGTCAGAGATGGTGCTTGTGGTCGGCTGAAGAGTGGCCCCAAAGATATCAGGTCCTAATGCCTGGAAAGTTCTCCGAATCCAATGACAAGCATCCCTATGAAAATTAGGCAGAGGAAGATTTGACACAGACAGAAGAGGAGGATGTTGATGAGGAAGCAGAGATGGGAGTGGTGTGGCCACAAGCCAAGGAATACCGGCAGCCTCCAATGCGGGAGAGACAAGGAACAGTCTCCCCTCCAGAAGGAACCAGCCCTGCTAACACCTTGGGTTTGAGCCCCACGAGACTCATCTCTGACTTCTGGCCTCTAGAACTGTAAGGGAGCAGATCTGAGTTGGTCTAAGCCCCTAACTTTGTGGTCATGTGTTAGAGAGGCAATAGGAAGTGGGGTCTTCATGCCCCTCCTTTCCCCATGGCCCATCTGAGCATGACAGCCTGCCTCTTCCCCTCCTCTCCATCTCCTCCTGTTCTGCATTTTATTCCTATTCGAGGCCAAGTTCTCCCCTCTGAGTGTGGTATTTGACCTGCGCCTTCCCTTCTTCCAGGGCCTGGGCCTTCTCCTCCCTTTCAGACTGTGAGTTCCCTGAGACAGGCGATCCATCCTGTTCCCTCTTTATAGCATAGGGGTAAAGAGCCCAGACTCTGGTACCAGGTTTCCAGAATGCAAATCCTTCCTCTGCAGGTTTACTCACTGTGTAACTTGGGCAAATTTACTTACCCTCTCTGTACCTTGTTTTCCTCATCTGCAAAATGAGGAAATAATAGTACCTTCTTCCTAGTGTTGTTGTAAAGATTAAATAAGTATATTCAAATGAACAGCACTGAGGAAGCCCTCAGGAAGTGCCAGCTCAGGTTACTGCTGTCAGTACTTCCTGGCCCAGAAGTTCTCAAAAAATGTACACTCAGTGAGCCTCGTGTGTGCAAATGTGTGCACGCATAGGTGTACGCCCTTCCCTTCCCACCTCATTTCCACCGTCTCCCGCCGTCCTTCCCCTCCCATCACCAGCCAAGGGAAGGACAAAAGCTCAGATTGCTTAAAGACCCAAAAGAGGAGTCTGTTGTGGACCAACATGTCCCCCAAATCCTAGTGAAAAACAAGAGCTCAGGATGTCCGCTGAGGGTCTGGGAAGCCGGGCAGGAGAGGGCCTGTCACAGAGCGGACAGAGGGCAATCACCTGGGGCATTTCTTTATGACCGTGTGGCATCCGCCACTGTCCTTCTCTGCTGAACGATCTGGGTCGACAGTGAGGTGCTGATTTCCCATGTTTGTTACCGCCACAGTGCACAGGGCTCCTCAGAGCTGGATGATAGATCATCAGAGACTAGTGAGGTGACCGCTGGCAAGTTAGGGAGCTGACCCAGCAGCCATCGTCACTGAGTCTCCTCTTTTCAGGGCAGGAAGCAGTTCCCATGGTGGAGGGGAAGGTGCCGTGGGGAAAAGCGGAAGTTGAGGCCATGTTTTCGCAGGGTTCTAGGTAATAACTGGCTGTCTCTCTTTTCTGTTAGGACCTGAGGGAAATCAAATCAGGTCTTAAAGGAAATCAACTGGAAGAAAGAAATGGCCTGAAGAAAAATGACTGGTTGTTTCATCACTAACCATCATCCATTGCTTTAGAGTCACAATTCTCAAACCTTTTGGGTTTAGCACCCCTTTACATTCTTAACAACTATGGAGGACCCCAAAGATCGTCTGAGTATGTGTGTCAAATCTATCAATATTTGCCCTATTAGAAATTAAAACTGAGAAATTTTAAAATATATATTTCTATATTATCATTTAACCCATTCATGTTAACCCATCCATGGTAACAGAAATAAATAAGCCCATTTCCCGTTAACATAAATTACCCATTTTATGAAAAATAACTGTATTTTCCAAAACAAAAATTTTAATAAGAACATTGGCATCATTTTACATTTTTGCATATCTCTTAATGTCTGACTTAATAAAAGACAGCTGGATTCTCGTATCTGCCTCATGCATTCCACTTGGCATATTGGCGAGGCCATTATCACATGTCACATGGCCTCTGGAAAACTCCTCTGTAACACATAAGAGATTGAGAGGGGAAGAGGCATGTGACAGTGTAGTATAATTATGAAAAGAGTTTTGACCACGTGTACCCATGAAAAGGTCTTGGGGACCTATAGGGATCCTGTGGATCATACTTGTAAAACTGTGCCCTGGAGTATAAACAAGTCAATGTTGCATCTTTGGTCTCCTGCCTTTATAAAACTAGACATCACCCTGAGACAATTATGTTTTTCTTCTCTTTTTAAATTGTTTATAGTTTTCTGGTGTTTATGGTTTCAGCTCTTTGTTTGGCAGGGGAGGAAATAGTCCGGTGGATACCTGCATGGGTTATTGGATTCACTGGTCCTTGGGAAGCCTGGGTTTGAGCCCAGGCCCGTGAACTGTGTCATTGTAGGCAGGCTGCTTTGCTCTTCTGGGTCTCATTTTCCCTGTGTTTGAAATGAATGAGTTCAATGGTCTCCAAAGCCTCACACCAGAGAGGCCAGAGGCCTTTTCTCTCCATTACTCTTCTCTAAGCCTGTATCCAGGCATATTCAACAGATTGCCATTTTGAGCTCAGATGTATATCTGTGCCTTCCACACAATTCCTCTGGGAGAGGACGAATGTCCACTATTTAAGGACATAAGCTAAAGATTCTTCTGAAAAAATCCACCATCTGGGAAGCTCCAGAGAGAACTCAGGGGTGGCTTGAGCATTAAATGTGGCAGTAATGCTTTCTTGAAAGCTTTGGCTCTTGCCCAAGGAGAGGGAAAGTGAGACACCATAGGAATCTTCCAGGTAGAACTAATCCCCCTCTGGTTAATGAGAAATTAAGAAAAGGGTTTGAGTCTCTAGTGTCTGCCAAGTCTTGTGCTAAGCCTTGGGGAGAGCGGATGACCACAGCCTAGAGCCTGTTTTTCAGGAGCTGTAATCATCCTCAGATTTGCTACAGGAGCAGTGTCAGGCAGAATGTAGATACCTGGAAAATGCATGCACTGGGGCCCCAGGAGCCTCAGGTCTTTTGGCATCAGCAGAGACAAGGAGTTGGTTCTGATTTTTACCGGTTGCTTCCAATTACCCGTGGTCTTAGGGCAAAGGAACATGAATCAACAAAACTTGGGGCTAATTTCTTCCCAAAGTGTGTTCCTCTGAATGCTAGTTCTGTGGGTTGTCATAGGTTTCCTACAAAACAGTAAAGAGGTCCTGGGAAGAAACACATTTGGAAGACCTTGGCTTAAATAGAGCTAAATGGACTTTCCTGCAGAGTGGAGCGTGGCTGCCAGGATCTTTACAATGTGCATTACAAGTACCCAAGAGAGGAGCATTCCCCAAGCTTTTGTTTTCTGCAGAGAATCTTGCTGGACTTGGTTCCCCCACTCTAGCAACAGCCACTCCAGATGGCCCACGTGGCTCACTTTGGCGCAACTTGCCATAGCTGCCATGAGATGTCCTGATGGCAGTCAGTGGGTGGTCGCAGGGCAGATGGCCAGAGGAGCAAGAGCAAAAGGGACCACCTACCATAGGCCTGACCACAGCCTCCTCCTCCTCCTCCTCCTCCTCATCATCATCATCATCAAAGAATCACAAATATTGGATAATAAAACCTACTATGCCCATAATTTATTTAAAAAAATAATTGTAATGCACTAACTTTAATGTACAAGTGAAATGAAAGTAATTTACAATAAAAAATATATTTTGATGCGCAGGTACAACTGCTATCTGAAAAAAATACCCCTATAGATTTCCCAGTCCCTCCTGGGGCAGTGCCAGCCTCATGCGGGCCATGACGGGGCTTGTCAAGCTATCTGTGGCATTTTTGAGTTTTCATCAGGGGCAAATCGTCCCCAATGGGGCAAAAATTGGATCTTGGAGCAAGGTGCAAAAAAGTATTACTGTTTTATATATAAAATACAAATATACATAGAACATAACATGTATAGAATATCAGAGGTATGAACATTTCAAGCCAGGAGGAGGGGGGCTATTAGGGAAAAATGTCTAAAAAGGCCCTATTAGGGGAGATAATGAAAACAAAGGTTGAGAAACACTGATCTATAATGAAGGACCAGATCTTTTTCTTAAAATTTCCAATCTACCACAGACGGCTATTCTATAAATACAATAAAAATGAATGCTTAGAAAAATAAAATAGGAAAAAAGATGATTTAAGCGTAAGCCCAATGTATTTTTTACTAGATTCAACAGACATAAAATTGCTCTGTCAAATTGCTATAAATGCTTCTATGGCTTACTCACAATTTCCATCGGAATGTTTTTGCAGACTGCTTGTGCACTGGTACTGCATGTGGCCCACACGTGGGTGGCCCTGCTCTGGGGGACCCTGGGGTAGCAGCGGGGATGCTTAGGTCAGCTGAGGAGGGCATCCTTGGCGGGGGTCCAGAAGGACCAGTGGGGGTTGACTGGGGGAACCAGGGAAGAGCGCGGCAGACAGAAGGCACAGTTGGGCAAAGGCGCCGAGTGGGAGGCGCTGGCATGCGTGGAGAATGGAATTGATACATGTGGATAGCTGTAGCAGAGGGTGAGTGGGCCAGAGGAGGAGGAAGCAGGATCAACCTCCCTAGGTGGGAACAGAACCCACAGCTTGCTGGCTTCTCTCACACCAGGTTATATCCAGATGACTCTTAACAATTTGGGGTCAGCGGCCACTTTGAGAATCTGATTGCAGCTCCGGACCTTCTCCCCCAAAGACTGTACATACTCGGGACATGGTATGAACAATTTGACGGTGGGGGGGTGGTTTAGGCATCCCCTAAAGCTTGTGCTAGGTCTCCGGGTTCAGAACCCCATGGGAACAATTTCAGAGGATGTCTCTGAAAAATCCTCCTCACTGCTCATTCATTCAAGCAGCCCATGTTTACTGAATCCTGCCTTTCCCGACTCCAATTTCATCAGGCCTGCCACTTAGACTCAGGATGGTCACCACCAGAGGTGACTAGCCTGTTCCAAAGAGCCAGGGGCCAAACTGAGATGAAATCCAAACTCTTCCCTTGACAGACTCTCCCAGAGACATCCCACGAAGACGAGGGTCTCAGCATTCTTGAACACACTGATAAGGCTCCTGGAGGCACTTGGATCCCCATTTGTGTTCCTTCTTTTCTTTCCTCTGCCTCTCCTGATGAGGCAGACTGCATTTGTAATCGCTTCCATGGACTTCTTGTGAGCTTCTGCTAGATGAGCTCAGTGTTTGAGGCCCACCACCCAAGACTGGAATTTCATTTGGGTTCATTAGTATTGGTACACATTTAGCGGACAATTTCATCAGAGTTCGTATGGAATGTAAAAATGAGCTAGCAAGTGGAAAGGCACCCAAAGAGACAGCTAGGGTCATTGGGCCTCAAAAACACGTGACGTTACTGTGTGCACAGCTGTTTCCAACAGAAGGGCCACCGGAGCCGGCGTCACAAAGGAGAAACATGTCTCTCAGTAAGACGGTGAGTTGTTGCGAGTGTACAAGCAAGGAATTGGGGGAATGTTCCCCAAACCAGTTCAAAGTGACAATGGGAACTAGGGTTTTTATAGGCAAAAGAAGAAGGGTAGGGGAGAAGGAAAACAAGTAAAAAAAGAACAGGTGATGATGTTAGATCTTCCAGGGGTCTTGTGAGGAGGGTACGTGCAATTTGCCAGTCCTGCGTTGTCTGGAGCATGTTCAACTTGTCCTTGGTTTCAGCGGCTTATAAACCACAGTTTAGATATTGTTGTACAGATGTAAGGCCTTGAAGGCTCCTTTCTCAGCTGACCACTCAAGGATATCAAGCTTTTTGTCTCTGAGAAAAGTTACAGATTTACTGGGTCATAAGGTGCGACTGACACCATTCTGTCTGCTTTTGCTTTGAGACGTTATCTTATTCCTGTAAGCAAAACTAAGGTCTGGTTAATATCTCAGGGAACTATGTGCAGAGAGTAAATTTCTAAAATTAGATGAATAGAAAACCAGATTAATTAGTGTATTGGAATTTTTGGAGCTGCTTAAGCGAAGACATTTTTAGTAAGCACATTTCCCAGCTATCAGCAAGAACTGCTCTGCTAAAAACATGGGGCAGGCCAGAGGCTCAGCTCAGCAAAACCTGAAACTGCAGGGCCAAGATGTTTGGATCTTCCAGTGCAATCCAGACGTCATAGAGCTTGGGGCAGTGAGGGAGAAAGGGCAGTGAGGATGCAGATGGTGCCACCACCTCCTAGATAGATCTGTTCTTTTTTTTTTCAGGTGCTAAGTGTGTTTATTTCTACTGCTGTGTCACTGCTTCCAGACCTTCTCAACAGACACTAGTAGAAAATACAGATCTGTACCAACCCATCTACATGCACTTCTTTCTGTCGTTAGTATCTAGACAAAATGCTGTTTTGCAAAATTACTGGTTCTCTCCTTTGAGCCCCACTTCCTTTTGTCTGATTATATGATTCATTTGTGATACAGTTCGATTCATTTGTCACAGTGGTCATGGCAGAGCAAGGGTGTGAATGGTGCCCAGGCAGGGTGAGGACCTGTCTTTAAATACCAACATTTTGTTCTTCCTGGATTTTTTGTATGGTTTTTTATTTTTTTAAATATGCCATTGAAATATTGCCTTGCGTATGGAATATCTCGGCACCGCTCGTGCGCCTTGCGCGCCTCATCCTAGTCCTTGCTCAGGATTGGAGGGGCGTCCCGGTGGGGAGCCCGGTGGTGCAACGTGGGAAGTTTGAATCAAAACCACAGGAAGGGGCCTTAGAGATGGCCCCCCTGCCCCGACCTGTTACAAAGGGGCCCAAGACTAGGCAATCTGTCCTGAGGCCCAGGAAGGCCCTCCAGGCTGCGGATGCATTTGGGAGAGCTTGTTCCCTGAATCCATCTGAATTGGGAGCAGAGTCCTTTTGCCTGGCAGTGAGTGTCACAAGGGGAAATGAGTGTGGCTGCCCGTCGTTACCATCTCATTATTTATTTATTTGGGGGGACTGGTTGTTCTCTGAGCTAATCTTCATATAACATGCCTCATTGCCCTCTGAAGGTCCCAGGAGGCTTCTCGTTAGCATTTGTTTGGAGGAATCCGTTCTTTAAGTCCTGTTTCTGGTTGCTCATTACTCCCTCGCCTGGAAATACCAGGGAGGCAGTAAGTCATATTAGAACCATAGCTCTCTAACTCTTTCTTACCAGCTGATAGCAACTCCAGGACATAATTGGCATTTGCAGGTGGGGACAAAGGAAAAAAAAAAAACAGAACGAAACATTTTTACTTTCTGTTTGGGGCAATGTGCTTTGCTACATCAAGATTTTTTGAACATGGGCAGCCTTGGGCAAGGCAGAGACAAAAGAGGGGATGCTTGTCTGTGGGGCCCAGCTCCTGCTCGGAGGGGTGCCCACATCACAGTGGACCCCTCTTAGAGAGCCCCTTGCCCTTGGGGACCTGGGGCTTGGGCTACTGGGCCCACCCACCCCAAGTCCCAAAACCCACCCCAAGTCCCAAAACCCACCCCAAGTCCTTGCACCCACTCCAAGTCTCAATACCCACATCAAGCCCTAGTACCCTATGGTACTAGTACCCCAGGTCCTAGCTTCTCCTGGAGTTGTGCCCCAGGAGTAGGCTGCCACCGGCCATTCCCCACCCCTTCAAGGGGTGTGCGTTTTTAAAGAGCCTCAGAGAGAGGCAACCAGCTCCATCCAGGGATATGATGACCAGACCTTGGTGAGGGTGGATGTTAGAGCAGTGGGATCTTCCCAGGCATCCCCCCCCCCCAGGCTCACAGAGCCCACGTTGGCACTGGTCCTGCATATACTGATTCTGGTTGTCATCTGTCACCTCCCCTCTGACCTCTGGCCTGGGACTCCCACCCCTTTGGCTTCTCCTTCAGCATTTGTGCCTCATTACCTTTTACAGGCCAGGGGATTGTTTGCAGATGGCAGAGGACTGGGACAACTCAGTCTTGAATCCTGGGGCACTGTCCAGGTCACTGTCACCAAGGAATAGGCTGAGGCAGCCAGACTCATTTGTGTGCAGCCCTCCATTGCTTGGTGCACATTTATAAACACAGCTTCTTTGAATTCAGCTTTCTCCCCCAAATGGTTTTGACAACAAAAGGCATGTCCTGCCCTGCATAGGAGCCCAGCTGCCATCCTTGGGGGTGGGGAGACTGGGGGCTGAGGGGGTACAGGACGGCTGCTGCCCTAAGGGCGGCTGAGCTCTGGGACACAAAGCCCCTCTGCAGACCTCAGATGAGCAGGCCCAGTGGAAAGCCGCGAGAAGAGCTGCCCATGGAGACCTCTGCTGTCAGTTAGGCCCCTCCCTGAGGAGCTCAGGGCTGGAGGGGCAGGTGGTGACGGGCCCTGGAAGATCTGGCGAGGACCCACACCTTAGGTCCACCCTTCTGGACTCAAGGCCCAGCCTGAAAGTCCAGGGCAGCTGGAAGACAAATCAGAGCACGTACCCCTTTACACTGTACTCCGTGGACTTTAAAGCTGCGTGAGCCAGAAATAAAATACATTCAAGAGAGGTTGGAGAAGTTGGAGGGATAGGAGGATAACAGAAATCTGTTGGAAAAATCAGGAATATTTTCACTGTGTGTGGGGGGAGACTCAGTCATGGAAGGTCGTCGTGGAAGGTAAGTCCCAGGTTTCAGTCCAGATTCAGCCACTCATTACCTGGGCAGCAAAAGTTATTTGAAAGTGGTAAAAATAGTTGCATAGAATTATTGTAGGAATTAAATGACATATGCAGTTCCCACCCCTTGCAGGGCCCTGCACACTGTAGATGCTCAAAAACAGTAGCTCTCAATGTCATTATAATTTTAAGATGCTTATAATGATGGTGGTAATAAAGGTGGCCCCTAATGTCATCCAGTGTTAGTGCAGGATGCAGGAATCATAGGTTGTCTCAGGAGCCATTTTATATTCAGAGACCAGACTCCCTGGAGAAGCCTAAGCCCACCTAGTAATATTTTGTTATTCAGCAAATGCCTACTAGCTCTGAGACATCATTTCTGTGCTGGAATTCTGCTGGTGATTAAGAGAGATGGGGTATACCCTCTCAGATGTGACAAACGGATTGGGACAGAGACAAATGAACAGGCAGACAGAATGGAGATACTGTGGCTGGAGAAGCTCAGGGTGGAGCTGCGGGTATGCAGCGGCCATGGCAGGGGCTAGGGCGCTTTCCGGAGAAAGTGGTGCTGGCTTGGGACCTGAGGATGAGTGGGTGGGAGGGAGGTGAGGAGAATGTTGCCATCAGACGGAATTGCAGGTGGCAGGGCCCGTGGGCCAGAGAGGAGAGTTCCTGGGGCCATGAGAGACCCCCCTGGCTGGAGCAGGAAGTCTCAGAGGGAGCAGATGAGGTGCAGTGGTCAGCAATGACTGGGTCCCCAGGGCCTGGTGGGTGGAATGTAGACCTTCTCCTAACAGCAGTGCAGAGCCACTGACGAGGTGGAAGGTAAGGAGGGGTATGGTCAGATTTGCATTTTAGAAAGCCCACTCAAGGACTTCTGGGAAGATGGCGGACTAGTAAGACACGGGAATCTCTTCTCCAGAAAAATAGCTGGAGGACAGGCTGAAACAGCCCCAAAAAGATCCTAGGATATAGGACAGCAGGTGAAGGCTGCACACCACACAGAGAAGAGAGGGGCAAAAGAGAGAAATCACAATGACAGAACCGTGAGTTGGAACCAGCAGTGGCTGCTGCTGCCACCGGCACCCTCCCCCAATCTTTAGACTCTTTAAAATTCTCAGGCCTCTGGGCCAGTGACTACAGACAAAGGGGGCTCCAGGGATCTACCACCCCAGGAAAGGGGAGAGAGAGGGACACAGCCTAGGGCTGACTCAGGTTCTGACCCACAAATTTGGGCTGCTGTGCCCCACAAGCCCTTCCAGGCCACGTGGGACCACACAGTGATTTGCCCCTGAGAGCTGGCGAAGGACTGGAGAGATCCAACGCTCGCAATCTCCCTCTCTTCTAGCCTGGATTAAATCTTGAGGACTCCACAGGAGAGGGGAGAGAGAGGGACGCAGCCCTCGGCTTTTGACTGGCAGGTTTGGTCTGCTGTGTCCTGGGAGCCCTTCCAGGCCAGGAGGGGCTGTGCCATTGTTTGCCTTGGAGTCTGCAAGGGACTCAAGATATACAATCCTCCCAATCTCCTTCTCTACTAACAGGGACTAATTGTTGAGGACTCAGAGGGGAGTGGAAATATTTCCTAGCCAGAAAAGGGAGGGGGCTGCCAGAGAAGGCTGGAGAACTATCTCAGAGAAAGTTTGAATTACAAGGCTACTAGCCTCCAGACAGGAAGCTCTATCACATTGATCCGGTTTGTGTTACAAAAAATACACTTCGACCAGGCATTGAATTGAGAGTTGCCAAAACGCGCCATCTCCTGGCAAACCAAGGAAGTGCACATAAGAAAATTAAAAAGTAGGACAGACTTTTCCTGGCCTCTATAGCCTCCCTGCCCAAGGCCCTAGGAAACGACTCTACAACCAATTACTGGGTCCAGTGCCCAGTTTTGAGCAACCAGCAGGACAATCCTAACAATCCAGGTTGAGCCAAAAATCAAAGAGCTGTGGTAACTCACAGCCTCCTGCCACTAAATCCCTATAAAAAAGAAAGAGATTCATCATCTGAGTAAACTACATCCTAACCAGATGCCTAAACACCAGCAAAAAATTATGAGCCATACTAAGAAAATAGAAGACATGGCCCAAGAAAAGGAATACATCAAAGTCCCAGAAAAGATGCAGAATTTGAGAGAACTAATCAGCGAGATGAGCACAAATTTCCAAAATCAAATTAATGAGTTGAAAGACAATATAGTTAAAGAGATAAATGGCATCAAGAAGACATTGAGTGAACGCAAAGAAGAATTTGAAATCCTGAACAGAAAAGTAACAGAGCTCATGGGAATGAAAGACAAAATAGGTGAGATCAAACACATTTGAGGCATACAACAGCAGACTAGAAATGATAGAAGAAAGAATAAGTGATACTGAAGACAGAACAGCTAAAATTGAAAAGAGAAAAGAACAGAGAGAGAAAAGAACGGAAAAAATTGAGCAGGGGCTCAGAGAGTTGAATGAAAACACAAAACGCAACAACATACATGTCATGGGATTTCCAGAAGGAGAAGAGAAGGGGAAAGGGGCAGAAAGAGTATTTGAGGAAATAATAGCTGAAAATTTCCCAACTCTCACGAAAGAAATGAACTTACATGTCCAAGAAGCACACTGTACCCCAATCAGAATAAATCTAAATAGATCTACACCAAAACACATACTACTCAGAATGTCAAATGTCAAAGATAAGGAGAAAATTCTCACAGCAGCAAGAGAGAAGCAAACGATTACGTACAAGGGATGTCCAGTAAGACTTAGCACAGATTTCTCTTCAGAAACCATGGAGGCGAGAAGACAGTGGTATGATACAATTAGGAAACTGAAAGAGAAAAACTGCCAGCCGAGAATTCTTTATCCAGCAAAACTGTACTTCAAATATTAAGGTGAGTATAAAATATTCACAAACAAACAGAAACTAAGAGAGTTTGCAAAAAAGAATCCACCTTTGCAGGAAGTATTAAAGGAAGCCTTAGAACCTGAAAGAAGA
>JAQZBX010031344.1:0-26358 GCA_029593785.1 Cabassous unicinctus | reverse complement strand
CAGCAACCTCACGGCAGGAAGCGGGTGTGGTGCAATGGACAGAGCACCCGTTTACCATGTGAGAGGCCCCGGGTTCGCTTCCCGGCGCCTCCTTGTGAGGGCAGGCCGGCTCGCTCGGCGCCGTGGGCTGATGCGGCAAGACCTCACAGCAAGGGGGAGATAAGCAGACAAAGAGAAGACACGCAGCGAATGGACACAGCAGCACAAGCAGCAAGGGGGGGATAAATAAAAATAAAATAAATAAATCTTAAAAAAAAAAAAAAAGACTATATATTCTTGAAGTGTGATACACGAATATTTAGATAGGTAAGTGAGCTGTAAGTGACAGTAAAGAATTTTTGTGTCTCCTAATAACCTGGGAAACTGAGGCCAGCAATGGATATTTCTTTATAGTAAGCATAGTATAAGAGGGATAATTTAATTTTTTCATAATTTTTATGAAAAAAAATTAATGGCAAGGTACATATGCACAAGTGGGAAAGTAATTTTAAGATGGAAAATTGTGGGGAAGCGGGTGTGGCTCAATGGATAGACCTCCCGTTTACCATATGGGAGGCCCCGGGTTCGCTTCCCGGGGCCTCCTTGTGAGGGCAGGCCGGCCCGCGCGGCGCGGTGGGCTGATGCAGCGGGACCTCACAGCAAGGGGGAGATAAGCAGACACGGAGAAAACACACAGCGAATGGACACAGCAAGCACAAACAGCAAGGGGGGGATAAATAAATAAATAAATATTAAAAAAAAAAAAGATGGAAAATTGTACTTAAATTAGATTCTTTGCTGCCATGAGCTCCAAATCTGAGGTGAGCTTGAAAGAACTATCCTAACAGTGGTTTCCAAACTCATTGGGCTTTGAGCCTATCTTCTGATTTGTTTTCGTATTACCCTCCTCTGTCTTACAAATACTGGCTGCCATGTTAAAACATATGATTAATTTGGTATTGAAGTTTTAATTACCGCATTCACTGAAATAATTAGAAATGCCTTTTGTCGTTGCAAAAATCAAAGTTGAGACTTATTTAATCTTGGAAACAACACTTTGATAAATTTGTTCTTTCTCTTTTACAGAATAATTGAAACTTAGAGGGGTCAAATGAGTGGCCCAAAGTCACACAGCATGCTTGTGGCAGAGCCAAGATTTGTGCCAGGGCTGTGATGATTCCAGAAGCTTTGATCTCAACAGCCATGCCACATTGCTGATTATTCCAATCATTACCTCATCCTTCAGATTTGCTCAACAATATTTCAGGACATGGACACCCTGAACATACCACAGAAAGCAACTACTAGAGAGAATCATGGCAGTCAAGCCACGCAGTTGACCTTGAAATTCCATCAGTTGCTGTTATTTCAGTTGTTGAGCAAATATCATGTAGCAGTTTGATATTATTAATGAATTCCAAAAATAGATATTGGATTACGTTTAAAAACTGGTCTTTTCCTCTGAGCATATTAGAGCGTATTGAATTCAGGGGTTTTACTTTTGCTTGATTAAATTATGATTGGGACTTTGATTGGGCCACGTCAGTAGGGTGTTGAGTCCCTGCCCCTTGGGGGTGGGGACTCACAGATAAAAGGCATGGCAAAGGACAGAGTTGAGTTCTGATGCTGGAGTTTTGAGCTGGAGCCCCAGGAAGTAAGCATACAGAGGAGCTCGGTCGTGAGGAAGGAGAGAAGGCCCCAGGAAAAGAGACGAGCCATTCGCCTGATAGTCTACAGCTGGCCTTATGGAGAAAACAGAGGAGATGAGCCCGGAGAGAAACGGAGCCCCAGGAAGAGAGGAACCCAAGAAGCCTGAACCCTGGCAAACGTTGGCAGCCATCTTGCTCCAACACGTGGCAACAGACTTTGGTGAGGGAAGAAACTTATGCTTTATGGCCTGGTAACTGTAAACTTCTACTCCAAATAAATACCCTTTATAAAAACAAACCAATTTCTGGTATTTTGCATCAGCACCCCTTTGGCTGACTAATACATATCACTAGGTTTTAATCAGATTGCCCTTCTAACTGAAATTCACTGAGATGACTCATTTATTCCAAAAAACACCTACTTAGCACAAACTATGTGTCAGACACCATGACACTGAGGCAACAGAGATGAGCAATATGATCCCTGCCTTCTACAAGTGCACATTTACAAATGCATGAACGTGTCACGGCATTTGTCACTCTGAATTTCAATTATTTGTATATATTATTACACCATGTCATATATGTACAGTCATGTAAAGCTTCAGATATGTTTCCTGAAAGCAATATAAAAAAATAGCTGATTCTTGCGCTTAGGACCTAGTTCAGAGTAGGTGCTCAATACATCTGAGTTTAATAAGTAGGTTAATGAATGAATATAGAGAATTATTATCAAGCAGAGTGGCTGCCTCTAAGTGGGCTAAGCACTTAACTCTCTGAATGGTAAAATCATAGACATGGGAATTGGAATTTTAGGTAAAGGACTAAGAAAACCCTTCCTCCTTCTTTATGAAGAAATTTGAGCTATGCTTAACTTTCTAACTCTGTTCCCCTGGAAACCTCATGTAGGTGGAATGTCAGCTGTGTCATTAGGCAAACTTGCTAGTAGTAAAAGTAACCCCTGGCTGGTAAATCACATATGAACTCAAAGGATTTGTAAATACTTGGTGGGGATCCACAGCCTTGGGGCATCCCTGAGAGAAGCGTCTCTTGTAATTGGCCTAATCTTTGCAGGGAACGTGGAAGTTTGCCCATGGCGATTTACAGGAGATTCTGGCTCCGGTGGCTACGAGGCTTCTATGCCAAGGTGGATCCATTCCTAAGAGGATGATCTCATCTTTTTGCACATGAACTTCCCGATTAAGGGTATGGAAGAGGCAAAGCAGATTAGCTGCGCAGACTGCTGCAAGACTCCTCCCATTGAAGAGAAATGCCTGGTGCTGCCCTCCTCGCCAGCTGCCTCCTGTCATCTCCCTCTACGTGAATCTGATGACAAATGCGGCCGGTGGCAGCCCCATGCACCTGGAAGTCTAGCTGGGCCTTAGAAGACGACCCGCTGGTGGGCAGTGCAGAATGGAACACGGATGCTCAGCTCGTCCAGTTCCTGTGGCGTTTGAATTACTCTGGCCACGTGGTCACTCTATATTTAAGCACTCTGTTGGATAGCAGATTCACTTCCTGCCGAGGCAGCCCAGTTTACATTTGAACAACTTCCAAAAGTATGGACGTCTAACGGAAAGTTTTCAAGCACTAAGTCAGAGAGCGTTTTTGTTTGGATGTGCTTCTCCAATGACATGTTTAAGCAGACTGTCTACCTGTCCTACACCTGAGGCGAACTCTGAATTTATCAGTTTCTCTATTCTTTGCTTTGATGCAAATATGAAAAACTATAATAGTTTTAAAAGGTATTGTTAGAAGTGATCAGAAATAAGAAACTTATGTTTCCAAACAGAAAACAATACATCAAGTATTTACCGTTGGTGGTGACATGGATTCCACATGGAATTTATCTGGAAAAGCTCTGCTTAATGTCAGGTGCCTGGCATGCTGGTAATACTATGATAGAAAACCAATTCACAGGTTAAAAAAAAAAGATTTATACATATCAATAACCAAATTACTATATACAACTTGATTCTCCTAACCATGAAATGTACTTTTTTTTTTCAATAGCAGAATCTACTTACCCTAGGCTTGAGAATCAGAAAATAAATCAGGGCTTATAGTTGTATTATTTTTCAATGCATAAGAGAAGAAATACTACAAAAAGTTGGGGGTGGGGAGGGGAAGCCCTAGCGGTCGTTGAGCAGCTGGAGACACTGATTTCATTCTACTGAGAGGTGGTGTGGCACAGCAAAAAGATAGGGCCTGAATAGTCAGACAAACTGGATTTAAATCCTGCTTCTGACCTGAGGCAGGAAACAACTTCTAAGAGCCTATTTTTCTGCCCTCATTAGAAAATGGAGAGAGTAAGATTAATCTCTGGGGGTTGTAATGGGGCTGGCATTAGTGTGTACAGAGGCTCAGAACACAGCAGCGTTTGTCAAGGGAGTTAACAATGTAAACGTACATTGTAAGAAGGTGAAGTAAATTTTTAAATTACTAAATCACCCACTGTGACCATCAGGGTGTTTGTAAACCTATCACAAGCTTGCAGGAAGGCACTTCCTGCACTTGCCGTTTTGAAAAAACAGTATCATTCCCACTCTCCACTGATTATATTATCATCTCCATCAGGGACTTCGCTCCTGACGCTCTTCGCATCTTCAGCAAGCATTTATGCACACTTACAGTGCATCACGTTAAGCAGCGACAGGAGAATAGCTGTCAAGATTGGTGCAAACATTGATGGACTTACGTCTCGGAAGCAAACTGAATGTGAAGGACTGAGCTGAAGACTGCAAACTCTAATTAACAAAGCACATGAGACCATCCCGAGATTTTAACAATTACGATGCTGAATTGACTTTACAGATTATGACTAGAATCAATACTTTTAAATTCCAGGAGAGTTTTTTAAGTGTCCTCTCTGATTATTACAAACGCGCTTACTCTGCCTAAGTATCTCCAATCCAGAAGATCTGAGAGCCTCTCAGTTCGGTTCCTCTGGATAATTCTTTGGCGGCGTGACTGTTTGCAAAATGCATAGAGAAACTGAGTCAGCTGGTTGCAAGAATCCTCTGGAGAGCGGAACCGCCTGTCAACAATGTAAATACCTGAAGAGCACAAAAGCCAAAGCACAGGTAAAAGGATGGCTAATCTCAACCGTTCCCTCTCTTGTTGCTCCTTATCTCTTTGGTCTATGGTAGACCATGTTGGCTCCCATATTGCCCCCCTTTATCTTTTTCCCTTCTAAGACTTTATTTCCTCTGTGGTCTTCTTCAAGGGCTTACAGCTGTCACCAACACACTGGCAACAAAGTGGATCTTGCTGAAAAAACTATGGCGCGATAGGATGCCCTTGCTCAGCGATTCCCAGTGGGGCTGCCCATTAACCAGAATCTCTGGGCGTGGGACCAGGGTACAGGGTTGTTTTTAACTCCCCACTGTTCCCACTGCGCAGCCAGGGCTGAGAACCACAGCTCTGGCAGAGGAGAGAGGAACAGGGGCAGTGCAACCGTAAAAGGCCCCGGGGAATTGGCAGGACCCTCCATCCCATTCTAACTTTCCCGGCTCCACGGCAGCAAGGGCCTACAGATGGTGAGGTGCACATTCCCCTACCCCTTAAAACAACTTCAGGGAATTCTGCTAATTTGACATGGACTTTTAAAACAACATTGCCGACGCCTCTCTTCCACATCGGAGGTCCCAAGGATCGAATCCCGGTGAAGACAGGGGGAGAAGGATGAGAAGAGAGGGCAGGAAACAGACACAGAGAGTTGCCCAGCGAGTGGAAACAGAAACAGCAAAAACAGGGGTGGGGTTGGGGGTGGGCAGTAAAAAATGGATAAAAGTAAGTAAATAAATCAATCTTAAAAAAAAAAACCAAAAAACAAAAAACAACATTGCTGAGGAATATACGTACTCTAAGATTCTGGTTATTGTAAAATCACTTGTAGGAAGTAGAAGGCCAAACCAGTTTTAAAAAAAAAAACGGTGGTAAGAGGACAAAGTGTTGTTCAAGTTTACTGCTCTTTCTACTCTTTCCAGTTGGACTTTTGGGCTACACATTGAATGTTTACAACATCCTCATCTATGGGCCACATAACGAAACCTACCTTTAACTAAACAAGAAACATAAACATTAGCTGTATTATCAGGATGGCCTTAGAGTTGGGTCCTGTAAAGGCGACTTCTCGCAGCGCTGGGGTAAGGATGAAAAGCCTCACCGTATGCAGTGGGGTCGGCCACGTGCTCCTGCATGAAACAGCCGAAGCCGGAGAGGTTGGTTGTCACACTAGGGATCCCCATCACCGTGCACTCAGCTGCCAGAAGACAGACAAAGCCTTGGCTTCAGGCCAGCTCATGCACGCAGAGCATAAAGCCTTACAATAATAATAATCGCCTAATAAGAGCCGTGTTTGCTTTGTGCCAGGCCCTGTAGCAAGCATTTTACACGTATTTCATCATCTCAACAACTCTGTGAAGGGGGCTACCATTATCCTCATTTTATAGGCGAAAATCCGGAGGCCCAGCGGCCTTAAACAACTTGCCCACCTTCTCGCAGCCAGGGAAGTGGTAAAGCTGGGACTTGAAAGCAGGGCCCCCGGCTCCCCGGCTCTCGCTCGTAGCTGCCGCTCACTACAGAATCTCCAAATGCAGCTGCTTCCGGCTTTTCTCACCCCTCACACTGTGTCTGTAAGTCCTTGGCAAGCTGCTGAGGTTGGTAAGCATGTGCTTAGACACGACCCCTTCTCCAGTCACATAAATCTCCCTTGCCAGAGATCCTTTCCACTTTCTCGTGTGCTCCGCGAGCTCATGGTCTCTTTCAGTGCCCCCTTTTAGTCAAATCCTGTTTTCCAGAAAATATCTAGCATGTCTTTTAAAAGTTACCACTCTCAAGGCTGCCTGCATTTTTAACAAGGAATTTATATTTGATAATAGAATTACTCTCAATTTGGGGGTGGGGAAGGGTTTAAAAAAAAAAAAAGATCTTTCCATTATCCTTGAAGTAGTACCAATTCGCAGTCTTATCTGCTATTCTGCAAGAATTTCCTCTTGGCTTAGTACTAAAGCTAGAGAGCAATGGTTCTCTTATTTTTCGGGGGGAGTGAGGGTGGGTAGGAAGTCCGATGGGGTTGATCAACCCCTCTAAGAATGTGATCAAAATTCTGGAACTCTTCCCCAGAAAAATTCTCATATACATATATATGCACAGTTTTGCCTACAATTTCATGGAAGTGCAGATTCTTATCTTTAAAAAAAATACTCATTAATACACTATTAGACAAATGCTAGCTATTCATATAAGCTCAGTAAATCTGCATTAAATGAATTTAATGAAATGAGTGCTTATATTCATTGTGCTTTCTCAGAACACAAAATACAGGCTTTAATGCTACTTTTTGGAGCAAGTTATACCCACTGTCATATAAAAAGGTTATTCTAAAAGAAACAGAGTTCTCATTTTTCTGTAATTTAGAAGGTTAGGTAGGAGTGGTCAACTCTCTTCAGTTAATTTAAAACAGAGACTGATTCATTCACTATGGAGTATTCCTCAAACTCCTTTTCCCTACTACTCATCTTTCTTGTAGCATCTTCTCTGGCCTTATTTTAGAATAATAGATAAGCCTCTCCTATCATTTTGGATTAAGTTTAACTTTGTCCTATAAAATGACATTTTTGGTCAAAGGTCTATTATTGGTTATATGACATTTTCTCTACCCCAAAATGGCTTTCCATAGTCCACCATTCACTCGTATTTGGTTTTATGCTTCTTTGTCCTTGAAATTTCCAATAGCTGATTTTGTTATTTACTAGAAATAATTGGAATAAGGGTTATAGGAAACTATTCAGTTCATCAGTGAAATGTGTTTTTTATGTATCTCAAAAGACAGATTTCTTATTATAAACAATTTAATATATTTATATATACATTTCATAAGTAAGGAGATGTGACCTTCACAAAAGTGAAACTGATGTCAGTAGCAATTTTAAAGCTGTAAGAGTAGACAGAGGAGTTAGATAAATAACATTTCTATGTTATGGTATAAGAACTGGTAATCCTTTGTTGTTGTTGTCTGAAGAATATTTTTTAACTTTTTATTTTGAAAGAATTTCAAACATACCAGAAAGTTGCAAAAATAATACAGAGTATTCTAATATACCCCCTACCCAGATACCCAGATTTAACAACTTTTAACATTTTGCCACATTTGTTGTACCATTCTTTCTATCTATCATCTGTCTGTCTATCTATCTATCTATCTATCTATCTATCATTTTCTAAATATTTGAAAGTAGGATGCATACATCATGCTCCTGTACCACTTAACACTTCCATGTATATTTCCTAAGAACAAGTTATTCATCTATATGACCACATTAAGTATAGTTATCAAGTTCAAGAAATTTAAAATTTATATAAAGCATATAGTATATATACCCATTTTTTCAACTGCCCCAATAATAACCTTTTGAGTATTTTCTCTTCCATTATTAGATCCAGGCCAAGAACATGTATTGCATTTAATTGGCATTGTCTCTTTCATCTCTCTCTCTTTTTTTAAATTGTGAAATCATATATACAACATAAAATTTCCCATCTCAACCACTCCCAAGCATATAATTCAGTGGCCTTAATCACATTCACAAAGTTGTGCTACCATCCCAAGAAGTTTTAATGTCTTCATAGCTGTGGATAACTTATCCCTGGTGTTACCTAGAACCACAGACTAGGAAGTTATCTCAGCATTGCTCCTATTGTAAAGATTACAGGATCCCATTTATATAGATTTTATATTCTCTATTTAAATCCTGTGGTCAGAATGCAAAGATTTGAAAAGTTCTTCCTCTGTGTAATTTGGTCTACGATCCACCTAATCTTGCCCCTACTCTACCCTACTTTGGGCTTTATATCAATGATGATTTTGAGTTGCAGAAGGCAAAATTCATTCATTTTTTTTTTTTTTTTTTAGGAAGTACCAGGGATTGAACCCAGGACCTCATACATGTGAAGCAGGGGCTCAACCACTGAACTATACCCACTCCCAAAATTCATTCTCTATATAAATAAAAAAGGTTTTCTGAACCTTTTCTTTGAAATACATGAATAGAACTGTATCTACACCAGGAGGAAAACCTCTGATTACCAATCAGAGCTGGAAAAGTCGTAACTGTCTTCTTTGCATTAGTAAGTACTTAAGGGATTTGTTTCCATTTAAATTAGGCATTTCAGTACAGATAAAAATTGATCCCTCTTGATGCCAATGGCAACCATGCCATTGGGGGCTGGAGTGGGGACCGGAGAAGGAAAGCAGATAATAGATCTGAGAATATACCTTCTGAAAAATGGGAGAGACGAGCTCCTGGATGGAATGGTGTAATTGGTCACAATAACCATACATCAAATTGTCACTTTTCTCTTACACCCTTTTTCAGTTTTTGAGGGACAAGGGAGTGAAGAAGACTTTTTACTCCATACCTATTCATACTATTTTTTTAAAAAAACTATATGACTATATTGCCTATTAAAAATTAAAGACATCAAGTCAATTTTTTAAAAGTATTCTTCTGAAATAAATTTTAAAGAACAATATTGCTGTATCATTATTTCCATATTAATTCTACAAGTAGTCAATTTCTCCTTCATATTAAAATGTGGGACTAGTAGAAATAACTAAATAGCACATAATCTTTATAAAACATTCTTTTTCTTTGGAGTGCAATGAAGTAGTAACTCAGATGCCCACCAAAATATGGCCAACCGCACCCTGGTATACTTACGTAATCCTTCTCCTTATTCTTAGATCAGTATCTACAAAGCATGAAATTGACCCCTGAGATAGAGCCAACAAAAATCATTTGTAAAACAAACTTCAAAACCAAAACTGTAATAGAAACTACATATCCATCTTCAATATGAGATACATGTGCATAAAACAAAATGCAAACAAAATGAAAACCTTCTGCAATCTATGCATGCCACATACCTGGAGTATAACCCCAGGGTTCATAGTATGATGGAAATACTCCAAGATGACAGCCACGGACAAACTCTTCATAATCCATGGGTAACAAGGGGCTGGTGGAAGATAGGAACTCTGGGTGCAAAATCACCTAATGAAGGGGAATTCACATGAGAATAAAAGAGAAAATGAAGAAATTAAACAACAACAATAAAAAAAAACTATAATTTGGTTATTTCAATACTGTAGAATCCTTGTGCTCTAGATTTAGGGAAAAAAATAGGAAATTAGAAAAGAAAAAGAAAAAAAGCTGGGGAGAATTTTATTTTCTCCTCTTCTTTCCATCCTGTATAGGTAAAAATATCTGCTCTTTAGACTTGACTTTCCCTCAGGTTCTAAGGCCCAGATCAAGGAGTTAGCACTTTTCTTTTAACTACATCCTCCAATCCAGTCTCAATCAGTAATAAAGATTCGATCTGGTTTTCTAACTGCTGACACCTTTGTCTTTTTCTCAATTCATTCCAAACTTGAGCAAGAAAGAGGAGAGCTATTTAATGCACCACTCATATGCCCTGGGCATGAGTCAGCCAAGAGAAGCACTGCTAAGGGACACGGAAGTTGTCTCAGCTAGATTAGGTCAGACTAGAAGACCTTACCCAAGCCAGCATCATCTCACGTGGAAGCATCGCCTCCTACCTGATCTCCCCGCTTCTACCCCACTAGGGTCTCTACTCACCTCAACAGCCAGAGTGATCCTTTAAAATTGTAAGTCACTCCCCTGCTCTAATATCCTGCAGTGGCTTCCCATTTCACTCAAAGCCAAAGTGTTTACAATGGCCTGTAGGCATATTAACATAAGTTTATTGTAAACTGCATTGATAGAATGTATAGCATTGTATTTTCAAATAATAAAAATATACAAAACTTAAATTAATTCTCACAGAATTCTTTTGTTGATTTTTGCCAAACTTTTTTGTTCTTAACAAATTTATAGTTACAACTGATGAATGAATTCAGTTCTGACATAAATGTTTTTTGATTCTTTTGTTAAAGAGTTAAAAGAAAGTGAAACAACAAAGACATTTGTCGGAACTTTTGTCGGAACTTCAACGGGTTCATCAAAGATGTAGGTGATTTCTTTGCTGAGTTGGTTATCAGTATTTGAATGCTGGTCAAATATTTCCTCAAAATTTTAAAGTTTAATCTGCATTATTAATATTTTCTCCACTGCTTTCTTAAGTCTAGATAATCAATAAATAATAACCAAGTGCTGATTTTAATTGCCAATTTCCAAGCTGTAAATACTCCCACCATGACCAATTTCAAGTTACCAATGTCGCTGAGCTTGGACTTGGGAAGAGATGAGCAATAGCACATCATTACAGAGTATTTCTACCATACTAGATTTCCAGCATACATAGACATAAATCACTTCAGGAACATAGTTAATAGTAAAATAATTAGGAAGTGAGGCATTTTGAATATTATCTTTGTGTTGATTTCAGTCTTTTATGTGGACCCCAGAAAACTATGTTCTTAACTTGAACCTATTGTGAATCTTTGATTAGATTAGATTAATTACAGGCCATCTGATTAGATTGCTCCAGTAGGGCATAGCCCAGGGTGGGTCTTAGTCCTCTTACTGGAGTCCTTTATAAATGGAGGAATAAAACCACAGACACAGATGAAAAATCCTCAGTGACGGAAAGAAGACTGCAGAAGTTGAAATCAATGAAACTGGGAGAGAGAAAAGCCACAGACAGAGCAGCCTGATGCAGAACGAGCAACAAGGCCTGGAAGAGGGGAGAGACGAGTCAGTGCCAGTATTGAGTGCTGTCATGTGCCTGATCGCCCACAGCTGAACACGGGGAGAATGTGAGCCTGGAGGAGAAGGCAGAGACCAGCAGAGCTGCCACTGTGCCCTGCCACGTGGCAGGAGTCCAGGACCACCAGCAGCCGACCTTCAGGGAGAGAGCTTCCCATGATGCCTTGATTTGGACATTGTTCCCAGCCTGGAAACTGTAAGCTTTTAACCTAATACATTCTCATTATAAAAGCCAACCAATTTCTGCCATATTGCTCCAGCAGCCTTTAGCAAACTCGAACAGTCTTCATATTAAATATAATCGATTTATTTTTAAGTTTAGACAATTTAATTTTTAACAATGGTTGTGTTTGAAACTGGCTCACAAAATTTCTGCAAACTTAACAATTAGCCAGTTCTCTGCTCCCGCTGCCTGTAATGGTCTACAAAGCCAGAGACTCTCTTTTGAGAGCTTGGCTATACTGGGGGACTTGTGAATAGAGTAGCTACTTAATTTTTGGAAAACTATATATGAGTGAATTCTCATATTTATTAAAGTTGTCACTGAACTATCAGAAGATTCTCAGCCCAACCCATTCATAACTAAGTAGTTCTTAAAAACAATTAAATAAAATGATTTTAAAGTACTGAGATTATTTTTAAAATATTTATTTAGAAACAATCCCCAACTTACAGAAAAGTTGCAAGCACAATATGAAGATTTAGACTTTTCCTAGCACCGTTTATGAGTAAGTTGCTAACTTGATGCATTATCCCTAAGTACTTAATGTTTATTCCTACAAACAATAGTCTCTTAATTATTTACAATACAAGCACCAAAATCAGGAAATTAGCATTGCTATATCACTACCGCCTCTTTAATCCTGTCCAAGTTTCTCTGTTGTCCAAATCTGCGCTTTACAGCAAAAGGTCCACTTTAGAATCACATGCTACATTTAGTTGTCACATTAGTTCTTTCCGTTTGGAAGAATTATTATTGGTCTTTCTTTGGCTTTCAGGACCTTAACACTTTTGAAGTTTACAGTCCTGTTATTTTGAAATATGCCCCTCAACTTGGGATTGTCTGATGTTCAGTCATCATTGACTTCAAATTATGCATCTTTGATAGAAATATCACAGAAGTGATGCTGGGTTCTTCTCATTGTTTTTTATCAGATGGCATACAATTTATATTTTTCCTATTACTGATGATGTTTACTTTAATCTCTTGATTAAAGTCGTGTCTTCTAGGATTCTCTACTATAAAATTATTCTTTTTATCTTTGTCATTAATAAGTATTTTACACAGTTATTTTGAAACTATATAACTCTCCTAATTAAACCTTTAATTAATTAATATTTGCATTAGACTCATAGTTTCCTATTTTGTTTAGTGCATTCTAATCCATTACTATTCTGATTAGCATTGATACTCAAACTAGCTCTGATTTGGCCAATGGGTTTCCCTTCAAGGTGGCTTCTGTACACTTTTTAAAAAAATATTTATTTATTTACTTTTATCCATTTTTACCCACCCCCCTCCGCTTTTGTTGTTTTTTGTGTCCATTCACTGGCAATTCTCTGTGTCTGTTTCCTGCCCTCTCTTCTCATCATTCTCCTCCTGTCTTCACCGGGATTTGATCCTGGGAATCTTCGATGTGGGATAGAGGCGTCCTACCACCTGCGCCACCTTAGTTTCTGGTTTTTCAGCACGGCTCATCTTGGCTCTCCTTTGTGTCACTCTCCTGTTATGTCATCATCTTGCTGCGTGGCTCGGCAGGGCCTGGCAGCGCACCTGCACACCCACACATGGGGCCTGGCGGCCCACACGCCTTCTATCTTTTTCTTTATTTTTACCGGGAGGCTCTGGGGATCGAACCCAGGTCTTTCCATATGGGAGACGGACGCCCAACCATTTGAGCCACATCTGCCCCCCACTTCTGTATACTTTTGACATGTCTCCATCATTCTTTGAAAATTTCTTTGGTTTTGCACAAGAAGACATTCCAGGCTTATCTTGTGAATCAGCCATTTCTCCAAGGAGCCCTGGTTCCTTTCAGTGGAGAAGGTATTGGGAACTAAGAACTGGGTGCTGGGTATGCTCCTTGCTATTGGGGTGCTACCTTCCCCAGGTCCCCTCAGTGGACAGATAAGGAACACACAGACACCCTCACACACATGCACACACAATTTACAACTATCTTTATTTCTGTGTCTACCTGTGTATTGCTAAAACCCTGAGTTCATAGCAACACCTCCAGTCCCAGTCCAACACCACAGAGTCGTTCCTGCTCTCTCCCTGCCCGTGTCTGGACCTCCTCACGCCAACACGAGGAACGGGGCTTCCACGGTCTTTAAGGTACTGACGTGTTAGACGGGCCCCCTCTGTGTAACTGACCTCCCCTCTTCCCCGCCACTGCCTCCCACGCACAGACACCCTCCTCACTCCACCGTGGCTCTGACTTCTGCCACGGGCCGCTCCCCCTGCTCCCTCTGCTTGGGCGGGGTGTGGACCTTCCTCACCCTTCTCGAGTTCTGACCCATTTCTCTGGTCTCTGGAACACCATCCCTTTCCAGTGCAGACACCTGTCTTGTGTTGCCCACACAATGGCTTAAACCTGGATTGTTCAGGAAGGAAAGGGAAAGAGAAAGAAGCAGAACAAGAGGCAGCAGAAAAAGACACTTTAATAAGCACCCTAGACTTTTTTTATCCATGTAATAAGTATACATTCTTCCAAAGAGATTCGTTTGAAGAAAAACCATAATTTGGAGACGTAACAATAATAACATTTGTATGACACGTTATATATTATAAATAATTTTCACATATGTTACCTCATTTAATCTGAGCAACTATTGTGAGATAGGTAGACTAGAGATCCTCTTTATCCTAAATTTAAAATAAGGAAACTAAAACACAGGACAATTGAATCATCTAAAATTAAATTGGCTTCATTACTTTATAATCTCACCATCTGCCAGGGATTAAAGTAAAAACTAGTGTGTAGTTTTTGTTTTAAAGGAGAGTTTTAACCCATTGATCCACACGGTACATATGGGTATTAGTTGTGTCTCTCAGCAGATCCATAAGTAAGAGATGAGTTAAACTCAAGAAAAAATAAAATGGCTAAATGTCTAGAGCCAGTACCTAAAACCGAAGGTTTAGCCAATCCCAAGAATCACAAGATGGCAAAGTACAAGTAATTATATTCTTCCAGAAAACACGATTGGGGTTCCTGTTACGTGCAAAGCACGCACCAGAAAAGAAGGCAAGAGACTCAGATCCTGGCTGCGTGCGGGCAGCCATCCAGTCGGCAGCTTAATGAGCTGTTCCGGCAAAGCACAGAAAAGGGGGCTCAAGAACCAGCGCCTACTACGGCATTTCCAAGTTAGGAAAAGTTGCACCCTCCAAAGCCCATTTGGGAACATGAAAACACCAAGGCCCATTCCTTGTGTTCCGAGCCAAACAGAATGACAGCACAACTAAAAAAAGAAACCAGCTGCTCTGAGCCCGAAACAGCCATCACAGAGGCCGGGGGCTGAGGGGGGCACGTTACAGAGCAGCCCAGAGTCACTGGGCCGATGGATTGAGATCCTGTCTACAGAAGCCCGTAGCGGAGCTCCTGGCTCACCGCAGGCCCTTTGATCATCAGGAAAAAAATCTTTCTTGATCTTTATTTATCCTGGGAGGGAACTGAGGGCTCAGGAAGTTAGCTTACTTTCACGGAGCAGCAGCTCAGGGTTGAGATCAGAAATCAGGGGCTTTTTTTTTACTATACCATGCCGCCACTGAAGCAGGAGAGCTGATAAATTAATCCATATTCTAAATAATCTGCCACATTTGCTGAATCCCAGGTTGAAATTCATGTCAAAAATTCTCTAAGAGTTAAGAACCACTCTATAGAATTCTATAAGTACTTCTATTAACACAGGCCCTGAGTCGGTATCAAGTTTTAAAGGATACTCCTAATAAAATAAAATAACTCATTCTGAATTGACCAAAGTTTGGTGCTTTGCATGTGTATTAAATGTCAGGAAGTTGCTCTTCTTTTGTTTCTTGTGTGTGTGGGTGTGTTTGTTTAATAATTATTACAAATAGACTTCTCAAAATAGTCATGAGTTTAACTGCATAATCATAACTTTGTATGAGACAGACATCCATGCCCATCCACTCTGCATACACCCTGTGCTTTTGTATATTTGTGCCTTTTCATCTGCTTTTTCCTCTGACCGGGCAGATTCCTTCCTGATGTTTGCACTGTGAACTCCTGCCTATCCATCAAGATCTAGCTACCATGGAATCTCTCATAAAATATATCAAATCCTGCAGGCAGAGATAAATCCAGCTTCTGCTACTCTCACCAAACTCTGCACCTCTGTTCTAAAAGTTACTGAGTGCCTGTCGTGTGCAAGGTACTGGGCTAAGCACACATTTACTATGTGCCAGGTATTTGCTAACTGTAGTACCAATGTTATCCCTTTAGGCCTCATAACAATTCTGTGGACATGGGACTATTATTATCACCATTTTACAAATGAGAAGACTGAGATACAGGTAGATAGACTCAATTTACAGGTTGAATAAGTGGCGGGCAGTGAAAGCCAGGTAGGCTAATCACGGTCTTTAAGAACTTGATATACGGACGTATGTAGAGTCGTGGCTGCCCTGGAAGGGTGCTCAGATCTCCTTCAAGATCCTGCTCTGGATCTTGACTGACATCCCCACCTGCTGCCCCTCTGGATCCACCAGAGCAGCTGCTTCTAGCATATAGTCCTGGGCTGAGGGGGTCCCAGGGCTAAACCACTTCTGCTCAGGGGAGGATCCCACTAATGGGCAGCTTCGGCTCGCGGACTTATCAGGCTGGCTGGGGGGTTTAGAACTGCCCACAGTGTGAGCCTCCTCCTTCTCTTCCTTCCTTCCTTCTCTCTCATAGCAGGTATCTGACCTATCTTGGTATCTGCCTCTCAGAGGACGCAAAGTGGCACAATACCAGTGAGACATGATCTGTGCTGCAGAAAACTCAGTTTATCTGGAGAAACAGACACACGAGTCAGTGCAATTCAGTGCCATGATCCCTGTAAGTGCAGTGGAAACCCAGTGAATGGGGGCTGCGGAGAAGGAAACAGCGGTTTCCAACTGGAGCAGAGAAGAGGAGTGCTAGGGAGAGGGACGGGGACGAGATGACTATTAAGCTGGATCTTAAAGGAGCTGTTGGCGCGATTGAGATCTGGGTATTTCAGAAAGCGAGACTCGCGTCACTAAAGACGGAGAGAGATAAAAAGGCTAAATATGTTTAGGAAACATGGTAGTCACCCATTCCTGGAAAACGGCTTGACTGTTAGCAAGCATTTTCAAACATACATCAGCGAAGCACACGGTTCCAAACTCCCAAATTCAAGGGCTCTTCCGAGGAGCCAGGGAAACGGGAGCAATGACGTACCCCTTCTTTCTTTCAGCCGCCCCTTTCTCCCTTCTGTCTGCGTTTCTTTGTATTCACTATGTGCCTGACAGCACCTCAGAGGTACACGCAGAGATTTAGATATGGGTGTGATGTAAAAGGTTTGGAGAAAAACAAATCTATAGGGAAAGAAAAGGCTTTCCTTGTCCCTACCATCTTCTCTCCAAGAGACAAAAGATTGAGAGGGTAGCATTGTAGACTGAGGGAAAACTCTAAGACAATGAAGTCAGTTTAGATCTTCAGATCCAATCTGACTGAAAAACGTAAATGATGGTCATTGGCAGACACGTGCTTGCATTTCCAGGGGGAAATTTGTAACCTGCGCATTATAGAAGGTGTGCTAGATGGCGAAATTGTGGAGATACAGAAACACAAATGAGAAAATAAAAGTCACCCAAATGCTATGGCACTGTGCAATATATACATATAAATATTTATAGACATAAACATACATATAAATATATTAAAGTATCATCTAAATATATAAAATATGAATGCCTATAAATATACAAAGAATATGTTTGAAATGACAATAGTATATTACAGCAAACAGAATATTTTACAAACAACTTGTGCCATTAAGTGCTATATTATGAGATTGTCCTACCATCTTGAAAATTTCTCCTGTCTTAATTCCTGATAGCCTTTTCTTCTAACTCTTTGTCCCTTCTATTTCTTTATTGTTTCTTCTCCTAATCCCCTCTTCAATCTTGAAGTTTCCTTGGGTCTGTTCTCAATGCTCTCTCAACACTCACTCAACTGTTTCCCAGGGCATCAGTTATCATTCCCAGGACCTCCATTACTGCCTATGGATCAAACACTTGCCCTTGTAAGCCCAGACCCATGTTCTATAAAACATCTCCACTTGGATATCTCACGTGTAACTCAAACCCAATCTATTCAATGCAGACCTCAATTCATGACAAGTCCCTCAAACCAGCCTCTGCTAAAGCCTTCCTTGGGTTTTAGAGAGCATTGGTTAGAAAATGAAGCCAAGGGCCTCTTATCCTTGACTTCTCCCTCTTTCTCACTCCCAATGTCCTGCTGGTCACTAAGTCTGATCCTTTCTACATCCAGCCATCTCTCTCCTTGTTCCCTCCTCTCCAGCCTCCTGGTATTGCCTTGGTAAGGGGCCCTCATCTTTGCAGTAGGATTTTAATGTGTCTTCTCCTTTACTTAGGTCCCCAGTAAACGTCATAGAGAGAAGCTCCACAGTAAATATTTCAGCAAATAATGCTGTGCCTGGTCATTGTAGGGACCAAGAGCCAAAGATTTAATCGGTCTGTAGAAATTCCATAAAACATTTATTAATCATATTCCTTGAAACCAGAAATTTCTCACATTATCCCCTTAAATTGCAGTCTACTAGGAAGAAACAAAAACAATTCATGTTACCATAAGGTGTTCATTAAATAAAGGAATCTTAGACTATATTTGTATTGGTAAAAATTTAGTAGTTTTCTTATGCTTATTTACAATGCTGCATGATGAAAATAATTATTAGACATTAATAATTATGAATTAATAATAATTAATTCATAATTATTATTATGAAGCCATAAACATGCTTCAGTTTTCAAGGAGTCCAAAATACTCACTATCCTCTAATATTACCCCAGACAGGAAAGCAAATTATTAATATTTTTAAAAATATCATTTAAAATATTTCTGATTGATGTTAAAATAAGGAAGGTTATTAATAAATTCTCAAAAATATGCTATCTAGGGGAGCAGATATAGCTCAGTAGTTGAGCGCCTGCTTTCTAGGTACGAGGTCCTGGGTTCAATCTCTGGTACCTCCTAAAAACAAACAAACAAACAAACAAATAGTGCTATCTAGAATTTTGAAGTGCCCTGCACACATAATTCATCCTACCTTGACTCTGTCCCTGCGGCTGTTGAAAAGGCCGATCCGCCTAATGGTGCTGAGGATGGGGTCGGCAGAGTCCTCAATCATGTTGTGCGTGGTCACTGGCGGCAGAGACTGTCTCTGGAGGAAGAGAGAGAGGAAGAGGCAGCTGGAGGAGAGAATGCATCAGTGTGTCCAGCTTCAACAACAGGCCACTGGCAACCTTTCAAACAACCTTCAGGCCCGCAGTCTTTTGAGATGACACTGATGGTGATGACTAAGTTGAGAGGAAGAAAATGGGCTGAGGAACTTCCTCCCACACCGTGCACGGTGAAGGCTGTGTTTTTCATCTGCAGCCACCATCTAAATGGTCTAGGCTTCTTGACTGCTTCCGGGACTGGCTGCAAGTGTAGGGGGTTCTGCAATCTTCCTGGCTCCCCCTAGGGGGCGCCGTCTCCGAGGGCCCGGCACCTCACTGTGAGGATACGCGTTTTGCTGTATTCGTGACACAGCATTTGGGTTTTCCTTATTGCAATAATTCCGCTTGACTTTGAAATATATACATTTTCTCTATTGTGACTCAAAATTCTATGCTTTCTGACAAATTTGGGAGGGTTTTTGTTGTTGCTGCTATATATACATTTTTTTTTCCAATTGCATAAATTGGTTCCAAATGAATTTTGTGAATGGCTTACAAAGACAGTTTCTCAACATTTAAAAAATGAAACCCAGGGGAGCAGATGTGGTTCAAGCCCTTGGGCGCCTGCTTCCCACATGGGAGGTCCCAGGTTCCAGCTCTGGTGTCTCAAAAAAAAAAGAACCCCCAAAACCACCGTGAAAGACAAGTCATTATTTAGGTGATTCATAAGAATGTCTTTTCTGGCTCTCATGTTAAAAAGTTTCCCAAGTTAGCACGTGCCGATAAACTAAAATATTGATTTAAATTGATTTTAGTAAGTATGGGCAATGGTGGGCACCTTTTTTCTTTAATACCTGAGTTGAAAAGATGGCTCTTTTCATAAATGTTAGATCATCTCGATCCAGAATATTGTTCATGTCAGGGATTTCTCCTCTGTGGAGAAAACAATGTTAACAAGAAAAATAAAAACAGCTGGCAGTAATTCAGTACTGCCTCTGTTGAGAGACTGTTCTAAGCACTTTAAGAAGAAATGGAAAGCAGTTTTCTCTCAGACAAATTCCTGAAATGTGGAAAAGTTTGATAAAATAACACATTTGATAGTATAAAAGAAAATTGAAATTGGATTATTAAAGCCTTAATAGTAAAAGAAAAAAGCCTTAATAGTGACCACCACGGAACACTCTCATGATCTTTGTCCACTCCTGAGTACTACATCTTAAAGGGGCCGTAACACAGCCCTGGACAAGTTCTTTCTTTTTCTGGTACAAAGAAATGATGCACAATAGCACCCAGGGATCAGAAGACAACACGGTTTACTCTTCATATTAGAACAAAACCTATATATTGTCAATATATAGTTTATTATTTATTAAGCAATCTGTATGTTAATGTAGTTTTAATATATAAAAATACATTTTATATATACTTCATTTTTATGAAATATATTTCATATATATTAAATCAATATACATTTTGACTTAAAATCTCAGGAAATCTCCCTCTGCTTCCAATGAACATATTACTCTCAATGAAGTTCCCGGTAATTAGCACCTACCTGCACATATAAAGGTCTTTTCATTTGTAAATTCTGTTTAGGTGTGTTTCTCAAATGGAGGCTAAAGCAAAACCTGCTCACATGACTTAACGAGTCTTCAAAGGCTATTAAGTCCTATATTATAATGCATAACTTTTGAATTTATTCCAAATGTTTTCAATATCAAACATTAAGAGTATTAAGTATTCTAAGCACCTACCTTAACAATGCATCATAGAGTTTCTTTCCAAACTTTTCCTTCACAGAATGTGCAATGTCCCTGTTTGAAGTAGAAAGATTTATCATTTAAACCAGGGGTTCTTAACCTTTATTGTTCCACCGACCCCTTTGCCAGTCAGGTGAGAACCACAGACCCCTTACTAAGGCCACACTATACTGTGTATTATTAATAAATATATCACACCTGCACCAACACGTCCCCACAAGAATCATGTGGTTTTTTTTTTTTTTTTTAATTTCAGTTCAAGCTCACAGACCTCTTGTTAAGAACTCCTGGAACAGTGTCGTAAATTTTAATCTTTATTTTTCATGACAGTGCTGTCATTTTGTCAATGCATGTTTTGAAAACATGCAGGTCTTTTTTCATGACCTCTTCCATTATTTTCCCATTTGCCAATTTAGCTTGAATTAAAACCTCCTGGGCTGAGGCAGTAGAACATTTCCGACACTCCCAGAGTGCTTAAAATTCATTCTCTCTTTTGCTGGAAAGTAAACAGGGACAACGTGGAGTGGGGGACAGAGACGAGTAGAAGGAGGTGTGGATGTAACAAGATGAACAATTAATTGAAAATTGTTGAGTCTGGGTGACGCATATTTGGGCGTCATCATGCATGGCTCTTTACTTTTACATGTTGGACATTTCCACAATTAAAAAAAAAAAACTTTAAAAATTCAGCCTATCTTAAAAGAGTTCTACGGAGGCTCTTCTTTAAATATTTCTCCTTCCACTGTAGCTCATTTCAAAGTTTTTATAGTAACACAGTTGTTTTGTAGTTATTACATAATTTAACATAGTCATGCAATGAGGAAAGAACCAAGCAGCATATGTCCTGTAAAAATCTTAAGGAAAAGATATTCAAGGGGATATATATCAGAGATCATTCACTTTAAAAAATCCATTTACACTTATTGCTCGAGAACACTAACAACATGTGGGATTACCACAGCTGTTTGCGCACAGCCTGTCCTTTCAGGGTTTCCACGTTGAAGCTGTTTGTCTTGGCAGGCATAATGAAAAACACCACCACTGTGACGTCACTTCTATGCATCTGATGAGAGATTAGAAAACACAACACAGATAAAATGGAACGTGTAACAGATGGACCTTAAACTTTGAAAAGCAGTGTTTTAAAGTATTTTTAGATAAAAAACAAACTTATGTGTGATTCAGAGAAATTATACTTATCTACCTGAGACTTTTCCAGAAATTTAAATTTAAATCTCTTTCAATCCTGACTTACCAATTTAGCAATTTGGAAGTTCAGACAAAATATTTTCATGGCATTGATAATCTAAAAATACAGAACCCAATTGCCATTATTACTGCTTTTTCCTGTGATTAAAAAATAATTTAAACACGAGCATATATAAATTTCAGACTGGATATGTAATGAGTGATTTAGTGTTGACATTCTACTTTTCAGCTTGTCCACACTGACTCCCACAAGTAGACTGTTTACATTTTTCTGTTAGCTCTCTTGGTTCTCATATTGATGTTGCATTTTGTTTTCTAGCCCTAGTGGAAAGGAACAAGCACACTTGGTGTGGCAGCTACTCTGCAGGTGCCTTGAATACATAATTTAACCTAATCTTTGTGATAACTGCTGGGGAAGGCAGACACTTTAAGTGGCCACCCTACCTCCTACCTCCGACCCCTCCTCTTTCTATTGTGTGCAGATGTTTCCATTCAGCAGGCAGCTGGCTGAGATGCTAAGTCTCATGAAAAGGCCTGACCTTACTTTAAACCTGGAAACTGGAAACAAGCAGCCCCAGCTGCATCTCAGGGCAAGAAATCTCAGTGGCAGGGTCCCGCCATACTCTGCCCTCGGGCAGCAGGGATGTCTCTCTCCTTTCTAGCTCCAAGTGTGGCACGTGGAGCTGCCATCCACTGACCCTGACCAACACAGTTGGCCTCCCTGGGAGACTGGCCGTCTCTTCCCCTGCCCTTTGTGCTGCGTAAGTAACAAAGCAGTCATTTGCTGCAAGTTTCTCCTGTGCTGTGCCTGTGTTCCTCTGATGCATCAAATAGCCCTGTACAATAGATATCCCATCCTTATTTTACTAATATGGAAAGAGAAGCACAAGAGGTTATATATTTTGTCTGAGCTTTCTTAAGTATTTTGTCAGTGGCAGAGCTGAGATTCAAATTGGTGTTTTCTGACTCTAAGATCTATGTTTCTTTTCTTTTTTTTTTATTTAGTAGGTACTGGGGATTGAACCCTTGTAAAGCTTTCTTACCCTCAGCAGGAAATTTAGCCTGGATAAGGATTCTAGGAAGATGTCAGCTCCTTTGTTTGAAAACTCATACCTCCCAGCAATGAAAAGGAACAAAGTCTTTTCCAGATTAAAGTCGAGATGACTAAAATAAAACAAAACAGTTTCATGTAAAATAAAGCAACATCAACAAATGTACACATGTATTCTGTTAAAGCACAAAGAGGTCTGGGAAAGATACTATAACAGTGCCGTTTTCTCTCTATCAAAGATCCCTAAAATCACATGCAAATTTTTTTTTGCTTTGTCTTTAAAGAAAGAAAAGCATACCCATAGAAATGACCTCGAATAAAATCTTGGATCCTGGCCTTGTATGTGGCATGTAGATTTTGAAACTCATGCACTGCTGAAAACTTCTTAACGTTCAAGCCGTTTGGAGTAATGACATCTGGAAAAGCAATGCAAAATCATCATGAAAATAGTTTTCTGAGAGAAGGTACCGTTATAGAAAAATCTATGAGGTTAAATGCTATTAACCTATCTATGATAGAATTAAATATTCATAAAACTTCAGAATTCCAAGTCTTCTGGTTGAGAGAGGAAATCAGGAGCACCTGACCAAAATAGCAAAGAGCCACTAGTACAATGAAACAGCCTGATTGATGGCAATGATAATAATTATTGTAGCTTACATTTATCAATACGTAAGACACTGCTCTAAACATTTTATAATCTAACTCATTTAATATCCTTGCAACAACTGATGAAGTAGGTGCTTTTGTCATCTGCATTTTCAGAGGGGGAAACTGAGGCACAGGGTCATTACAGAATCTGTCCGAGATCTCGTGGTTGGTAAGTGGGAGCGGAATGAATGCAGGCCGTCTGTGCCCAGCTGTCATGGCCTTAACCATGGCACTAAACTACCTCTGCCATCTTATTTTAACCAAGTGTGGGCGATCTTCACTCCATTTGGAAAATGGGAAAGGCCCATTTTTCAAATACAAACTGACTCCTTCCCAGAAGATTATTTTGCTCAGACAGGAAGACATTCTTGTTTTTCCAGAATATTGTTCTCTGACATTGGAAAGATGGAGACTACTCCTGAATATGTGGGTTATTAGTAGCAGTATAAACAAAGGCAAGGAAAGAGGTGTGGTCAGCAGAATACCGGCCCCAAACATCCCAGACCCAGAAGCCCAGAACCTGTGATTGATTCTTATATGGCAAAAGGGACTTAGCAGACGTGGTTAAGGACCTTGAGATAAAGAGATTTTCTCGGATTATCTGGATGGACCCAATGTGATCTCAAGGGTCCCTACAAGAGGGAGGCAGAGGGAGATCCGACTGCCTAAATGGATATGATAATGGAAGCAGAGATTGGGGTGATGCGCTTTGAAGTTGGAGGACAGGGCCACAAGGTGAGGACTACAGGTGGCCGCCAGAACTGAAAGAGGCGAGGAAATGGCTTCTCCCGTGGAGCCCGCAGAGGGGGCGTGGCCCTGCCCAGTGGAAGAGATTTAGGACTTCTGACCTCCAGACCTGTAAGAGGAGAGAGCCGTGCTGTCTGCAGCTACCCAGTGTATGGGCGTTCATGACAGCAGCCATAGCAACCTGACACAGAAGCTCGGTCAGAAAGGTCAGCACTTTGTTGTGGTTGTTGCAATGGAGACTTGAGCTAGAAGTATGAGCATATCAAATTGTTTTGAAGAATATTTTATAATTAACAAGCCAGTCTCTTCAAATATTTCCACAAAATCAACCCAGGCTTCCTGGGCATTTCACATAAAAGTTTTTTCTGATTTTTATGATTTTTTTACTAAGTATTTGGGCATTTGTTATACTACTTTACATACCTTGCCATAGCAAGAGTTACTTTAGGTCACTAGAGTTTCCAGGGAAGGCTTTCTTATAAATAATACCTGGATAAACTGTATAGGGTATTCAAAACAGTATGACAATCACCTTTTACAATGCATTTTCTCTTTCTATAACATTTATATAAGGTGTACTTGTTTCATTGGAACATTTGAGAAATATTAATTTATTTAATTTTCATGAAACTCAGGCTGCTATGACAAAGACCACACCACGGGTTGGCTTAGATGATTCACTGTCTCACGGTTTCTGAGGCTGGAACGCTGGCTTCCTCCTGGGTTAGCAGCATGCTGGGTGGCTGACAATCTCTGGGTTCTTTGCTTTCTGTCACAAGGCAATGTCCTCTTCTTCTCTTCTGGCTCCTCCCCATAACCCGCTCTTTCTAAGGCCTCCAGTAAAAGGATTAAAACCCATCCTGATTCAGCTGGCTGCATCTTAACTGAAAATAACATCTTCAAAGGGTCCTGTTCACAGAGGGTTCACACCCACAGAGAGGGATTAAGAGTAAGAATGGGTTATTGTTTTTCCCCTGGGGTAGATGACTCAATTTATCATACCCTAAGAGGTAAGTTCTTTTTATGGTCCTCATTTCACAGAGGAAGAAACTAGGCTGCAGAGAAGTATTTGCCCAAGTTCAAATAACTACAAAGTAACAGAAGCAGGATTTAGAACAAACAAAAGCTGTACCATGCAGCTGTATTGCCCAAAAAAATGTATAAGGAAAGGATGTATATAGGTATCAGTTTATGACTTGAATTCTTCTGGGCGTTTCTAAATTGTTTCACATCCAGAAATTATCTCAACTTATTGCCCTAACAAGTTAAGGAGAGCTTCTAATATCCATGTTTATATGCAGAATAACCTCACACATATGTGGTATGGTGGTAAATGTTTAACCACTGACTCTCAAGGAAAAGGAGAGAGAGAAAGACCAGCTTTGTAGCACCTGCTTATTTCCATGGTGTAAAATACTACCACCAGGACTGATTTCAAGCTATCAACGTGCTCTCACTGAATCAGGAGTTAGGAAGAGATGTGCAATAACAATATATAGTATCTCTACCATACATATACATACAAGAGACATAAATAACCTCAAGAGCACAAATAATAGTAAAATGTAGTAAAATAATTAGGAAGTGGTGTGTCTTCAGTATTAATTTTACTTTAATATAATTCATTAGTAAGTTTATATAATTTAATTTTTAGTAATGGTTGTGTTTAACAACCAGCTTACAAGTTTCCTGAAATTTTAGCAGATGGCTCTTGTGAGTCATATGAGCTGGTTCCAGCACATCACTGCCTACATGGCTCAAGACAAAAGTAAATTATGCCTCATGAACGGGTATGGAATCATGGGGACCCTCAAACACTATATAATTAAAAAATTGTAGCTTTGTCTTAAGAGTAAAAATACTAATATAGAATCTAATCCTTACGAATTGTATTTAAAAGGGGTTCTAAAAGTTTACTGTGGAGAAGCGGGTGTGGCTCAATGGATAGAGCTCCTGTTTACCATATGGGAGGCCCTGGGTTCGCTTCCCGGGGCTTCCTTGTGAGGGCAGGCCGGCCGGCCCCCGCGGCGCGGCGTGGTAGGCTGATGCAGCAAGACCTCACAGCAGGAAGCGGGTGTGGCTCAATCGATAGAGGCCCTGTTTACCATGCGGGAGGCCCCGGGTTCACTTCCCGGGGCCTCCTTGTGAGAGCAGG
>JAQZBX010031343.1:0-26366 GCA_029593785.1 Cabassous unicinctus | reverse complement strand
AACTAAAAATAAAATTAAAAGATTGGGAAATTCAAAAGGGAAAAAAAATTTTTTTTTGACATTTTGCTTTTATCACTGCAATATCTAGTGTCCAGTCTGTACCATGGCACCTTCCCCTTCTAATTTTCCAGTGTCTCACACTTTTTCATTTAATTTTCAAAGAAAATTTAGGCCACAGCAAAGTCACACATAGAATACAAAAGACTCTCATATACCCAACCTCCTCCCCCTTTCCTGACTGTATAGTAAAACCTTTTTGTCTGTGGATGGTAGCATTGTTATAACTGACATACAGATAGTGAAACATAGCTACTAATCATTGTCAATGTTTTACAGTATGGTTTACATTTTAGACCAGAATTTTGTTAGACAAAAATTTTGTAAATTTTGATATTTACCATGTCCTGTGTCCATCACTGTAAAGTAATGAAAAACATTTCCACTGACCACTAAATATCTCCTATTTGATCTATTCTGTTCCTCCCTCCCCATCCCTGTGGGGCCCACAATGACCCCCTGGCTTGACTCATTGGATGACAAGATTCATAGTTACATGCAATAAGAGGTCTTGACACACTGGTTTTTCCTCCCCTATTAGGAACCGCTCTTGCTCTTGAGAGACCCCCACCTATTTCTGAACTAATTGGTCCTCCCAAAGATGGGAGACCATCTCCTTCCCAATCATTATGTGGGTCTCCACCAACTGATACAATACATTATGACAGTATGAACACCCACACACTCCCTTGAAGCCTGCTCCATGTGAGCCCTGTCCTGACTGACCTCCAACCAACACACTAAACTAGTGACACTTCCTTGTCATATTGTCATAAGAGCATTCTCACATCTGTACATTCAAACTCATATCCACAAATCCCAAGTGTTCACCTGGTCCCTCTACCATCTATTCCCCCAGTATCCTGGGTATTCTAACCCACACTTCTGAGTCTCCCCACCTGTCAACTCTGCACCAACAAACCCAATAATATCACTACCCATTCAATATGGAACTATATCATTTTATCATAGATTACATCCATATGGGTGATGGCTCACAACTTTTTTTCTTCTAAAGCTATCTTTCAGACAATTGCTCTCTGAGACTGCTCAATTTCCTTAATTCATATCAGTGAGGTCATGCACTGTTCAACTTTCAGTGCCTGGCTTGCTTCACTCAACATAAGGTCTTCAAGATTCATCAATGTTATCCCGTGTGTTAGCACTTTATTCCTTCTTACAGCTGAGTAATATTCCATTGTACTTATGTACCACATTTTGTTTATCCATTCATCTGTTGATGGGCACCTGGGTTGATTCCAACTTTTGGCAATAGTGAACAATGCTGCTATGAACATTGGTGTGCATATATCTGTTTGTATCTTTGCTTTCAATTCTTCTGGGTATATACCCAGCAGTGGAATTGCCGGATCATATGCATCTATATTTAGTTTTTTGAGGAACTGCCATAGTGTCTTCCACAGTGGCTGGACTATTTCACAATCCCACCAGCAGTCAATGAGGGTTGCCATTCCTCCACATCCTCACCAACACTTACAGTTTGCTGCTTTTCAATAGCTGCCATTCTAATGGGTGTAAGATGGTTTCCCATTCTTGTTTTGATTTTTATTTCCCTAATAGCTAGCAATGGCAAGCATTTTTTTATGTGCTTTTTAGCCATTTGTATTTCTTCCTTGAAGAAGTGTCTTTTAAGGTCACTTGACATTTTTTAAATGAGTTGTCTGTTTATTTTTGAGTGTAGGATTTCTTTATATATGCAGGATATTGGGCTCCTATCAGATATATGGTTGCCAAATTATTTTCCCATTAGATGGGCTGCTTTTTATTTTCTTGATAATGTCCTTTGAGGTGCAAAAGTTTTTAATTTTGAGGAGATCCCATTTATCTACTTTTTCTTTTGCTGCTCGTGCTTTGGGTGTGAAGTTCATGAAATCGTTTCCTATTACAAGGTCCTGTAGATGCTTCCCTACATTATCTTCCAAGGTGTTTATGGTCTTGGTTCTTATATTTAGATCTTTGATCCATCTTGAGTTGATTTTTGTATAAAGTGTGAGATGGTGTTCCTCTGTCACTCTTTTGGAAAATGGGTATCCAGTTCTCCAAGTACCACCTATTGAAGAGGCCATTTTATCCTAACTGAGGGGGCTTGGTGGACTTGTTGAATATCAGATGACTGTATATGCAAGGATTTATATCAGAACTCTCAATTCGGTTCCATTGGTCAGTAGGTCTATCCTTGTGCCAGTACCATGCAGTTTTGACCACTGTAGTTTTGTAGTATATTTTAAAGTCAGGTAGTGTGTTACCTCCAACTTCATTTTTCTTTTTCAATATATCTTTGGCGATTCAGGGCCTCTCACCCTACCAAATAAAATTTGTAGTTAGTTTTTCCAATTCCTTAAAAAATACAGTGTTGATTTTTATTTGGATTGCATTAAATCTGTAGATTACTTTGGGTAGGATAGACATCTTGAAGATGTTTAGTCTTCCTATCCATGAACAGGGAATATTCTTCCATTTATTTAATTCTTCTTGGATTTCCTTTAACAGTATCTTTAGTTTTCTGTATATAAGTCCTTTACATCTTTAGTTAAATTTATTCATAGGTATTTGATTCTTTTATTTACTATTGTAAATGGTATTTTTTTCTTGATTTCCTCCTCAGATTGCTCGTTATTGGTGTACATAAATGATATTGATTTTTGAGCATTGATCTTATAGCCTGCAAAATTACTGAACTCCTACATAAGTTCTAGAAACTTTGTTGTAGATTTTGCAGGGCTTTCTACATATAGGATCATGTGCCCTGCAAATAATGAAATTTTTACTTCTTCTTTTCCAATTTGGATGCACTTTATATCTTTTTCTTATCTCAGTGCTTGAGCAAGTACTTCTAAGACAATGTTAAATAGGAGTGATGATAGTGCGCATCCTTGTCTTGTTCCCAATCTCAGAGGGGAGTGTTTTAGGATTTCACCATTGAAGATGATGTTAGCTTTGAGTTTTTCATATATGTCCTTTATCATGTTCAGAAAATTTACTTCTATTCCTATCTTTTGCAGTGTTTTTATCATGAAATGGTGCTGTATTTTTCAAATGCTTTTTCTGATCTATAGAGCTGATCATGTGATTTTTTTCTTTCAATCTGATTATGTGGTATTACACTGATTTTTTTATGTTGAGCCATCCTTGCATACCTGGGATGTAACCCACTTGGTCATGATATATAATTCTTTTGATATGTTGTTGAATGCAATTAGCAAGTATTTTGTTGAGGATTTTAGTATCTAGCTTCATTAGAGAGATTTCTCTGTAATTTTTCTTCCTTGTGGTATCCTTCTTTGGCTTTGGTATTAGGGTAATGTTGGCATCATAGAATGAGTTAGACAATGTTCCTTCTACTTCTATTTTTTGGAAGAGGTTAAGCAGGATTGGTGTTAGATCTTTCCAGGATGTTTGGTAGAATTCACCTATGAAGCCATCTGGTCCTGAGCTCTTCTTAGATGGGAGGTTTTTGATGACTGAATCTATCTCTTTACTTGTAATTGGACTGTTGAGTTCATCAAATTCTTTCATCAATGTAGGCTGTTTGTGAGTTTCTAGGAATTTGTCCATTTCCTCTAAATTATCATTCTTGTTGGCATATAATGTTTCAATGTCTCTTTGTGTGATACTCTTTATTGCTGTGGGATCAGTAGTGATATCCCCTTCCTCATTCCTTATTTTGTGTATTTGCATCTGTTTTCTCTTTTTCTTTGTTAATCTGGATAAGGGTTTGTCAATTCTATTGATCTTCTCAAAGAACCAGGTTTTGGTTTTGTTTGTTTTTTCTAGTGCTTTCTTATTTTCTTTTTCATTTAGTTCTGCTCTAATATTTGTTATTTCCTTCTTTCTACTTCCTTTCAGGTTAGTTTGTTGTTGTATTTCCAGTTCCTTCAGGTGTGCAGTTAGGTCACCAATTTCAGCCCCTTTGTCCTTTTTAATATATGCATTTATGGCTATGAATTTCCCTCTCAGTGTAGCTTTGGCTGCATCCCATAGGTTTTGATATATTGTTTTGTCATTTTCATTAGTTTCAAGGTAGTTACTGATTTCTTTTGAGATTTCCCCCTTGACCCATGGATTGTCTAAGAGTGTGTTGCTTAACTTCCCTATCTTTGTGCCTAATCTGGTTCTCTGGCACTTAATGACTTCCAATTTCATTCCATTGTGGACAGAGAAATTACTTTGTGTAATCTAAATCTTTCTGAATTCATTGTGAGTTTTTCTGTGTCCTAGCATTTGGTCTATTTTGGAGTATGATCCATGTGCACTCAAGAAGAATGTATATCCTGCTGTATTTGGGTGTAGCATTCTGTATATATCTATTAAGTCCAGGTCCTCTAATGCATTATTCAGAAATTTGTTTCTTTGTTGATTCACTCTCTGGTTTTAGTTTGTTCATTGGACTGGTCCATGTCTTCCTGTTTCTCAGTATGTTTTGTAATTTTTTATTGCCCTCTGATCATCATTTTATCTTGATTGGTTTTATTTAGTTGAGTAGCTTCTCTCTCTGCTCTAGAGTTTTATTTAGCTTGTGGTTCTGTGTGTGTGTTAAGATTTCTCTTAAACACTTTGTTCTTCTTTTTCTATTTCCTTGCTGTTTCCTATGTTCCCTTGAAGGAAAAAGATTAGGGCCAGATGAATCGAAAGTGGTAAGAAAGGAAAAATGATAATAGTAATAATAAAAATTAGAAGAGGAGCCATATAAGACTTAGTAAAATGGATATTTAACTCATGTAGGCAGTGCAGAGTAATAGGGAATAAAAGTGGAGTACCTATAATGGAATGGGAAACCAAATAGAGAAAAGTATATAGAATAATTTGAAAGGCAAGAATGATGAAGACAGAGAGAAAGACTAAAGAAAGGGCTGAAAGGAAAAAGTTAATAAAAAGAAAAAAAGGAAATAGAATAGACAAGATAGAAATCAAAGCCAGTGAAGTTGAGGACTAATGAAAAAAGGTGGAATGTAAGAACCTCAACAGTAAGCAGAAGATAGAAAGATGAAGGAAGGAAAAGAGATAGCGTTGGTAGACAAAATCAATATACACAGAAAATGGGAAATCAAGGAAGAAGCACAGCAAAGAAGAAACAAGCTAGCAGCCTGGTTTTAGCTTGAGCAATCCACCTCCCTGTCCAGCTCCCTCCAGATCGATATCCCAAGGGCTCTCGCTCCATGGTCTTCCAGAACAGCTCACTCAGGCAAGATCCTGTCCCTGATCAGCTGTCCTTTGTGAGAGAGATGGTGAGTGCTCACCTAAACTGACACCATCTTCCTCTCTGCCCTATATAGTTATTTGTAAGTTGTGTGCTACACTGTCATTATATCATGAAAATATAAGTATGTATATATTATAATATATTGTAAATCTTTTTGTAAGTTTTTATGTATATGTACACACTCTGTTTGCATTAGAGATAGCAGGTTAAAATTGTTAAACCTTTGCCTGCATAGCATTCCATGTGTATTTGCGGATAAAAGGTGCTTCTTTGCTGGTACTCTATAGAGTAGAGGTCTGGTGCCTAGGGGAAGTGTTGGAGTTTAACTCCATGTGTGTTCATCTGTATATTGTTTGGGGAAGGACATGGATTTGAGCATGTGAGGATTTTTGTGCTTAATTTTGGGGTATGGGAGTAGTGGCTCTTTGTGTGTACCTGGAAATGTGATGTCATATATGAGTATTTGGAGGCTTCCTTGTAATTGTAGAACTTCAGAGCTTGTAGTTGGTTTTCTGCATATGTTGGGAATGTTTATGTGAATTCAAAGTTTGGAGTTTGTACATTAATGAGTTGGTAGAAATGTTATATATGTAGTCTATATATTTGACATTAAGTGAAGGCTCAGTGTTTTTTTTCTGAGTGAGGTGAGGTGGATGTTGAGTGATTTATTTGGAGATTTTGAGATGTAGTTAATATACACTCAAGGAGTTCTAATTATGCATTTGTAATTTGAGGATTTTGGAAAGTTTTGCATTAATGTGGCTTGGCCCCCTTGAATATTTGGGATTTGTGTGTGCTTAATTGAGGGTTTGGAAGGGATATCTGCATATGCATAAAAGTCATATGAAGAAATATGCTTGTATATATTAGTTTTATTGTAGGGTCTCTTTGTTTTGAATATTTGGGAAATAATATGTGTGGGGGATCATTTGAGTGTATTCAGAGCACATTGTATGACAATGTCTGTTTCTTTTGGTGATTTTCAGGAATTCTGTATACATATGTGGGTATTTCAGGGTAGCTGTATGATGTTCATGTAGTTGGCAGGATGTTGTACATGTTTGGATGAAAGGATTGTGTGGTGGAGGTTTGTATGATTCTGTAGAGTTATTTCTGTGTCAGTATTTGGGAGCCTGGAATTATGTATATGCAAAAAGTTTGTACCTGAATATGTAATGTTGTTAAAGTTTGGTATTTTTGCATATCTGTAGTTTGATGGTTAATTGGGTAGATTTGAGGCATGTGGAATTTGCATTTGAATTGTATTTATTAATGTATTCAGGGTGCATGGGAGTTTGGATGTATATTCTCTAGGACTGCATATTTGAATTTTTAGTATGAAGTCAGTAGTATGCATTCTGGGATATCAGTATGTTTGAGTCTGGTGGAAGATTAGGTTGTGTGGTTAAACAGTAATGTTGGTTAATTTTTATTTGTACATAATTGAAGTATGTGAAAAGATTATTTAGGAATAGTAGGAGATGTAGGAGTATGTGAGTGGGTAATTTGGGCCTTGGAAGGGATTTCATGTGTATTCCTACATGGTACACAGTAGATATTCCCTTGTGTCTTCAAAGTGTATACTTTTTGTGTGTGCATGGTTTGTATGTGGGTGGATGAATTATATAAGTTCATCAATGGGAGTGGTGTTGCTAGGTGTGATGAAAGAGTAATTCTTTTGCAAATGCTTATATTTTTGTATGCATGTTGTGGAATGTGTGAAGGTGGTGATGCGGATATTTTATTCTGGGGAGGAGGGAATGCTGAATAGTGTTTAGAGTAATGCATATATTCAAGGATTACAGATATTTACGTGTGTGTATGTCAGCCTGTGTTCCTGAGATTGTTGGTGTTTTTGTGGTTTTTGTGTTTGTGTTGAGGGGTGTGATGTATAATCATGGATATTGTAGTAGGTGTGGGTCTAGGGAGGTTTGTGGGATGGTTAAATTGTTCACCTGAGCCCTTTCTGTCTCTTTTTGAGTAGTGCTTGAAGAATTTGGTGCAGTGGCTTTTATATGTGTTTTAAGAGTTTGAAGTGTGGTCTTGTGTGTATTTGGAGTGTAGAGGTTAGATGTGGTTTTGTGTGTATTTGGTTTCATTGAGTTCATGGGCTTTGTATTTTAGGGAATGTGAGAGGTTCCATATATATATTTGGAAACTGAGAGGCTGCATAGGTTGAATGTGCATTCATAGATAGCTGTGAGATTGTGCATGGGTGCATGATGTTGTGAAGCATGAGATAATTCTTTATTTGGAAGTTTTAGAAGGATTGTGTTTGTATAGTGTAAATCTCTGTATGTGTAACAGTAGGCTGCTGGCTGTATATGGTTGTAAATGGGCATAATGTGTGCCTGTGGTGTATAGTTGGAGGTGTCCCATGTACATATTGAATGTGCATAGAGGTTAACCTGTAAATTTAGGTAGTAAGAAGTAGTTTGTCTGTGTATAAGTTCTATGTGTGTGTGTGTTCTTGATATATGACTGCTTGTATGTTCTGGCAATTTTCATATGGTTTTGCTGATATATTTGTGGTGAAATTAGAGATTCATAGAGTGCAAGTAGATTATGTGCACATATTTGTATAAAAGGGAATCAGATGAACAGAAGCTGGATTGTGCTAATTTGGGGTAGTTGATGGATATCTCTTCCCAGCTCTGTCTTCAGTGATGTCAAGTTGGTAGCATGAAAGTGGCTATGGTGGGATTGTATATACCACATGTATTGTTAAATGCCACAAACCAAAGCTTGTCCTCCTCCTCCTGTAGAGTGGGTTGTTAATCATTTACCAGCACATTGTGTGTGTGTGTGTGTATGTGTGTGTTCAAAGTGTATGTGTATACAAAGCAAGAATATTCAGGCATCAATGAACTAGGTTTACTGAAGACTGGATTTTGTAAGGGGCATTTTTTAATTGTGGGCCCCTGCATATTCCTCCATCCTGGATTATTCTGAATTATTGTTTTCCTTTCATCAGATTGTTCCATTCTTTATGCCAAAAATGTCCTTCAATGTTGGTGAATTTTGCTGCTCTTCATGCAGATGGGTTCAGAGGTGCTGAAACCTTAGGTGGGTGTCAGTTCCTGTAGCTTTCATGTGGCTGTGTCATCATGGTTCCCTGGATGGGTAGGGTTGATGGATAATGGCTGTGCATATCAGAAACTTTGCAGTTGAATTTTCCACATGGTGGGAAGCCATCCTAAAGTTGCAGGGCTTCTTGAACAGGAGGTCAAATTGGTGAAGTTCTTTCCAGTCAAAATCCCCAGAGAATCATCTGGGCAGCTACAAGTGCTATTGGTTTCTATGGGGCATAACCCATGGGAAAGGATACCATTTGCCAATGGTCCTGTTTTGGAAAGCTGCAGAGCCCACCATTTGCTCCCTGGGTGGGTAATATTGGGTATCAAATAGTCAACTTTGTCATTAGTTCTCAGCCATCCTTTATCCAATGAAACTTGAGGTACAGGGGTAGACAGGGCTCCTAGGGGTCATTGGAGGAAGTCGGGAGGTTCTGTCCCTGAAGTAGGGCTGGAGCATGATGGGGGCTGAGGTCTCATGAGACAGGCAATGTCCAGGTTTGAGGAGTTGAGGCTGTGACTCTGTTGAACCCTTGAACATGGACTGTTTTCTTCTTTGAAGGCTCAGAGTGTTCCGAGCACTATGAAGCTCATCTAAGTTGCATTTATTTCTGATAATATTACAGACCTTCTTTGTTTTCTCTATTCCAAGTAGATCTGCAAATCCACTAGAGGGTACTAAGTGATGGTAGCCACCAGATGACCCCATATCTTGGGGTCACCAAGGATTTTGGGTGTTTGTTCCTCATCATGAATCTTCTGCTGACCTTTTCTACCTTACGCTGAGTCTGACTGCCAAAAAAGGGCATAGATATCTTTTCTTGAGTACTGCAAAAATGTAGTATAAAGGGATTATTGGTGGCCTGCACTACCCTCTTCTTATCCTAAAAACTTGGGGCAATTCAATGTACCAATTATATTTTGTTTTCTTGGCAGAATGGTGCTCTTGCTTCCTTTATACTTTTAAAGTATATACATAAAATAAATTATTCAGGGTTATTTTTATGAGTTTTCTAGTTTTTCTTTTTTAAAAAATATTTTTAAATAAAAACCAATCAAATTCATTATCTTACAGTTCTGAAGTTCAGAAGTTCAAAATGGGTCTCTCTGATTTACAGTCAAGGTGTCAGCCAGGCAGCTTTCCTTCTGGAGGATCTAGGGAGGCATCCCTTCTTTTCTCATTTACAACTTCTACAGTCTGTCCACTTTCCTTGGTTCTTTTGCCCATCTCTCCATTGTCAAAGCCAGCAATGTTAAGCCAGTTTACTACATGCTGTCTATTTGCTTCTCTTTTTTAGTACCCTCTTCTAGTTTTTTTTAAAATGTTTGTTTTGAAATAATTTCTAATTTACCGGACAATTGCAAGACAATTACAAACCCTATGCAGAGAACTCCAATATACCCCATGTGCAGATACCCAGATTTACCAGCTTTTAATATTTTGCCTGGTTTGTTGTAGCATATTCTGTCTCTCTCACCTCTTTCCCCCTCTCTATGTTATCCTCTGTCTCTGTTCCTACCTGTCTGTCTATGTATGTATGTATATGTGTACCTAGCTAGCTTTTACATATTCAACAATAGGCTATATACATAATGCTCTTTGAGCACTTAATTCCTCCATATATATTTTTTCTAGAAACAAGGATATTCACATGACTTAAATACAGTTATCATTGTAATTATAATTGCAATCAATTTAACTTTGATTTAAAGTTTACACCCTATATTCCAATTTTTTAACTCTTCTCAATAATGAACTTGTGGGTATTTTCCCCTCCAATAATACATCCAGTCCTGGAAAAGGTATTGAATTTAATTGTCATGGTCTCTTTAGTCTCTTCTATTTTTCAATTTTGGAAACTTTACACAACATAAAATCTCCCATTACATCCACTCCTAAGCACCCACTTCAGTGGAGTTAATCATATTCATGATGTTTTGCTGCCCTCACCACTGTACATTACCAACATTTTCCTTCATCTCCAACAGGAACTTTGCACCCATTATGCATTCACTCTCCTTCCCCACCTCACTCGCTGTCTATGTAAAGTGCACTCTACTTTCTGTCTTTATGAATTTCACATTCTAGTTATTTCATGTAAGTACAATGATAAAGTCTCTGTCCTTTTGTGTGTCACTTATTCCACTCAAAATGATGTCATCAAATGTTCCCTGTTAACCAGAACTTAACTGTTTTTGTGACTGATTAACATTCCATTCTTTTTATGTACCACAATTTGTTTATCCATTCACCTTTTGAACATTTAGGTTGCTTCCATCTTCTAGCTATTATATAAAGCTGCCATGAATATTGGATTTACAAATATCTGTTCATGTCCAGTCTCTGAATTCTTTCGGTATATATCTAGAAGAGGTATTGCCAGGTCATATGGTTATTCTGTATTTCAATTTGAGGAACCACCTGTTTTAGTTTTCTAGCTTGCTGAAATGCAATGTACTAGAAATGGGTAGACTTTTACAATGGGGATTTATTAACTGATAAAATTAAAGTTCTGAGTCTGTGAAAAGGTCCCCAGCAAGGTTTCATCAAGCAGTGCTTCCTGTCTTAAGCCCAGCTGCCATTGATCCTGGACTCCTTCATCACATGGCAAAGCACAGGGCAAGGCACAAGGCAGCATCTGTTGGTCTCTCCATTTTCTTCCAGTTTCCCTGCTTTCAGATTCTGACTTCTGTGACTTTCTCTCACCTCTCTCTGTATTCATCCTGTTTTTAAAGGACTCCATTAAGAGGATTCAGACCCACTTTGGACCACCCCTTAAATCACATAACCTAAGCAAAAAGCCCTTAATTGAAGTAACATAATCAAATGGTCCCATCCACAATATGTTCACATCCACATGAATGGGCAAGATTTAAGTATATGATTTTCTGGGGTATATACAGTCTCAAACAACCACACCACCGAAATGTTTCCACAGATGTTGTACCATTTTACATTCCCATAAGCAATGTACTAGTGTTCTTACTTCTCTGCATCCTCAACCAATGTTAATCATTTTCTATTTTTCAAACATAGTAGTCATTTCATTGGGCATGCATGGTATCTCATGATTTTATGTGTAATTCCTAAGAATGTTGAACATCTTTTCATGTCCCCATTGGACATTTGCACATCTGCTTTGGAGAAATGTATTTTCATTTTCTTTGTCCATTTGGCTTTTCTTTTTTTGTGTGTGAGGTACAGGAATTCTTTTTATAATTTGGGTAATAAGCCCTTATCAATTATATGGTTTCCAAATATTTTCTCTCATTCTATAGGTTGCCCTTTCACTTTCTTGTTGATATACAAATGTTGCTAATTTTCATGAAATTTTAATTCTCTGTGTTTTTCTTTTGTTGGTCATACAGTAAATGTAAACTTTAAGGATCCATTTCCCAATATAAGTTACTGAAAACCTTTCCCTAAGTTTTCTTCTAATAGTTTTATAGTTTTAGCTCTTATATTTAGATAATTGATGAATTTTGAGTTAATTTTTGTCCATGGTATGAGGAGCATCCAATTTTTTCCTTTTGCATATGGATGAACAGTTTTCCTCATCATTTGTTAAAGAGAATATTCCTTCCCCATAGATGTACTTGGATGCTTTGTAGAAAATTAATTATGCATTAATGTCTGTATTTTTTCCTTCATTCTCTATTTTCTTTCCTTTGTTCATATTCCTTTCTTTCTTACAATGTCACAATGGTTTGATTCATATAGCTTGAGATAAGTTTTGAAATCGGGCAGTGTGAATATACAAACATCATCTTCTTTTTCAGGGTAGTTTTGGGTATTCAGAATCCCTTGCCATTCCGTATGATTTCAGTGATTAGCTTTTCTATTTCTGAAATTTTGCTGTTCAGTTTTGATTGGGATTTTGTTGAATCATTAAATGGATTGGGGTAGTATTACCATGTTAATGATATTAAATGTTCAAATCCATGAATGTGGAATGTATTTTCATTTAATTAATTCTTTTTAAATTTATTTCAGCAATGCTTTTTAGTTTTTCAAGTACAAGTCCTCTAAACCGTTGGCTAAATCAATTCCTAAATATTTTATTCTTTTAGTTGCTATTGTTAATTAAATATTTTTCTAAATTTTATTTTTGGACTGTTCATTGCTAGTATATAGAAGAACTACTGATTTTTGTATATTGATCTGTTACCTATCAATTTGCTGAGTTCACTTATTGGGTATAGCAGCTTTCTTATAGATTTTTCAGAATTTTCTATATATAGGACAATGTCATCTGAATAGTGATAATTTTACTTTGTTCCAATTTGATGCATTAACTTAATTTATTTATTGTTTTTAATAGAGAATTTGTAGTGTATAGAAATGTCATGCATATAATACAGAATTCCCATATGCCCCCCCCCCCGTAATTACCAACTTACATTTGTGTGGAATATTTGTTAAAATTGGTGAAAGAATTTTCTTATAATTGTACTATTAAATGTAGTCCAAGGATTCCCTGTTTGTGTTGGACAACCCAATGTTTTGTTTTTTTCATTTTTATTCTAATGACATATATGCAATCTAAAAAATTTCCCTTTAGCTACATACAAACATATAATTCAGTTTTGTTAATTATGTTCATAATGTTGTGCTACCCTCACCACCATTCATTAGCAAAATTCTTTTCCATCATCCCAAATAGAAGCTCTGTACAATTTAACGATTAACTTCCCATTGCATACTCCCATGCCTGCAACGATAACCTATATTCTAGTTTCTGAATCTATGAATTTGCTTATGCTAGTGACTTCATAACATTGAAATCATACAGTATCTGTCCTTTTTTATAATTTTTTTAAAGAAGCTTTAGATTACATAAATGTTACATAAAAATATCATGGATTCCCATACGCCCCCTCCCTCCCCTGCCCACAGTTTCCCACATTATCAACATCCTTCATTAGTGTGGTACATTTCTTATAATTGAGGAACCCATATTGAAGCATTTCCACTAATCATGAACTACAGTTTACATTATAGTTTACACTTTGTTCTGCACAATTTTGTAAGTTTTGACAAAATATACTATGAACTGTGTCTGTCATTATAATGTCAAACAGGACATATCCAATGTCTCAAAAATGACCCCATATTATAGCTATTCTTCCCTCTCCCATCCCTTAGAACCTCTGGTGGCTACTGTCTTTACATCATTGATAAGAATTCTTCTGTTGTTATAATAATAACAAGTCTATAGTAGAGTGATAATATGTCTACTTTAGTCCCTTGTTCCTTCCCCAATCTTGAGGATTTTGGAATGGTGATGCTCACATGCTTGTGATTGACAGGTGGCTTAGATTCTATTGGGCAGATGGATGAAGCTGTCTTGCTCACAGTTGCAGACACTCTCTTTCCCTTGGGATGGGCATTGTCCATCATCATCTCCTTGTTAGTTCTCCTGGGTGAGTCCGATGATCTGGAGAGTTATTGTTGCAACTCTGCTGAAATTCAGGGCTCAGCTGGCACATGGATAAACCAAATATTTAAGTCTCTGGGATGTATATTTATCATGTATAGTGCTAATTAAGGGTTCAAATAAAAGGGGCAGAAAAGTCAGGTGTAAAGAACCTATGAATGAGTTTAACTCTATTATACTGGTGAGCATAAATTCCAAATAAGGCCCACTGATGGGGTGCCAAATTCTGGAGCTGTCTCCCCTGCTTATAGTTTCTTGACATCTCTAGAGCCCTCAGGCTCGCTGCTATTTGAGGCACTGTTTACAGTGGCAGTCAATGAGATCCTGCAGAGACTTGCATAAGTGTAACCTCTGGAATGATCTATTGACTCACCTTGAAATCTCTTAACCATAAAACTGATTTGTATTTACCATTTCTCCCTTTTGATCAAGGTCTTTTTCCAGATGCATTGCTAGTTGGTGCTTGATAGCAATCCCTCGATACCAGGGAGGCTCATCCCCTGGAGTCATGTCACATACTGAAGGAAAGTAGTGTGTTTATATGCTGAGTTTGGCTTAGAGAGAGGCCACATTTGAACAACAAGGAGACTTTCAGAAGGTAACACTTAGGCAGTATATAATTCTAGGCTATGTTTCAGTTTCACAAGAAAAGGTTCATAAGTACAATCATCACTGACATGGGCCTGGCTTCCTTCACTAGATATTGCCCTTGCACTCAGGGGATTCTTGCTGTCCTATTAGAGGATGTAGCAGAACTTCCCAGGATGGGAATTCAATATTCTTTCAGTCATTGTGTGGATCTTCGCCCACTGAGACAATGTCCCATGAACACTTAAACATGTTCATATGTCTTAGAGTCATGACCCAGGTGAACACTTTCCCATGTGTCCCCACATCACTAATACCCTGCACCAATAATCCTCCCCGCCACTGCTGTAACCCTTCTGTGATCCAAAACCTCTCCAAAAATCAAGCCAACAAAATAACTGAATAAAATTATTAAGAAAATGAAATAATTTAAAAAATAACCAATAAAATACAAAAATATTTAAAACAATTTGAAGTAAAAAAAAAAATTAGGCATTGTGTCTTTCACCACTGTAAGATCTTTTGTCTTGTATGCATAGTGACATTTTCTTCCATATATTCCCCAGTGTCTTAATTTTTTCATTTTATCTTCAAAGGAGCTTTAGGTACAGAAAAGTCACATAAAGAATACAGGTAATTCCCATATACCCAACAACCTCCCCTGTTCCCCATTCTCTTTATTAATAACATTTTACATGTGGGTAGTATATTTTTTACAAGTGAAGTACAATTATTGAAGCATTGTTACTAAGCATGGTCAATGGTTTATGTTTTGGTTTACATTGGATCGTACACATTTATAGGTTTAGACAAATTTTGAAGTGGCCTATATCTGTTATTGCAAGATCATTCATTCATTCATTCATTTATTATAATATACTTTTTAATTTATTTTTTTAAAAAGTAACTTAGATGCCATAAATGTTACACAAAACATATAGGGGATTCCCATATGCCCTGCTCCCTAGCCGTCCAACATTTTCCCTCATCAACAACATCCTGGTACACCTGCCACAACTGAAGAACACACCTTGGAGCATTGCCACTAAACTCTGATTATAGTTTACATTGTAGTTTACACTCTTTCCCACACATTTTTGCAAGTTATTGCAGGATATACAATGGCCTGTATCTTTCATTGCAATGTCATTCAGGATAATTCCCAAGTCCCAAAAATGTCCTCAGATTACTCCTTTTTCCCCTCTCCCTTCCCTCAGAACCTCCAGTGGTCACTGCCTCGATATCCATGAGAAAACATCTTCTATTGCTAGGATCACAACAAGTCTACAGTAGAATATCTACTATAGTCTGTCATCCATTCCCCCATCCTGAGGATTCTGTGATGGTGGTGCCCACTCCACCTCTAATTGAAAGTGGGCTTAGATCCCATGGGGAAGATGGATGGGACTTCCTTGCTGGCAGTTGTGGACTCTCAGTTCCTTGAGATGGTCATAAAATCATGATTTAATAGCAACCATTCTAGTGGGTGTGAATTGGTATCTCATTGTGCTTTTGATCTGCATTTCCCTAATGGCTAATGGTGCTGAACATTGTTTCTTGTGCTTTTTGGTAATTTGTTTATGTAACTTGGAAAAATACCTGCTCAAGAATCCTCCCATTTTAAATTGGGTTATCTTTTGGTCACTGCTGATTTTTGGCTGTTGATCTTATGCCCCACCACTTTGCAGAGTACATTTATTAGCTCTGGGAGCTTTATTGTGACTTTTTCAAGAGGTTTCTGTGTATAGGTTCATGTCATCTGCAAATAGGGAAAGTTTTACTTCCTTTGCAATTTGGATGCCTTTTATTTATTTTTCTTAACTTATTGCTCTGGCAAGAATTTCCAGTACAATGTTGAGTAACAGTACTGTCAGTGAATATCCTTGTCTTGTTTCTGATATTAGAATAAAACTTCCTTCACCATTGAGTGTGATTTTTTGAACAGATATTCCTATACTCTCTTTATCATGTAGAAGGTTTCCTTTTGTTCCTAGTTTTCTAATTGATTTTACTTTGAGGGATTGCTTGATTTTCTAAAATGCCTTTTTGCAATAATTGAGATGATCATGTGTTTTTTTTCCCCTTTGTTTTGGTAAATTGATGTCATATATTATATTTGCTTATATTGAGCCCTCCTTCCTTACGTGGGATAAATATCACTTGATCTTACCATATAATACATTAATGTGTGTTGAATTTGGGTTATACGTATTTTGCTGAGGAGTTTTGCATCCATTATCATGAGGTATATTTGTTTGTAAATTTCTTTTTTTTTTTTCGGTCCTATCGTCATTTGTCTTTGTTCATTTCTCTTATATTGTTTGGAAGAGTTTTACCAGGAATTGTGTAAATTATTTTTGTAATGTTTGGTAAAATTCACCTGTAAAGCTATGTGGCCTTGGACTTTTATTTTTGGGGGAGATTTTTGATTACTGATTCAGGCTGTTTACTAGCTGTTGGTCTATGGAGATCTCCTATTTCTTTTTGAGTCAGTGTAGGTCATTTGTGTCGTTCTAGGAATTTGTCCATTTCATATAGGTTATCTAACTTTTTGGCATGCAGTTTTACATAGTATCTTCTAATAATGCATTGATTTCTTCGGGGTTGGTAGTAATGTCTCCCCTCCTTTTGTTTTAGACTTCAGTTATTCATGTCCTCTCTTTTTCTCTATTTCTTTGTTAGTCTAAGTAAAGGTTTACCAATTTTACTGATCTTGTCAAAGAACGACCTCCAACTTTTGGTTTTCTTGACATACTCAATTGTTTTATTGTTCTGCATTTCATTTTTCTCTGCTCTAATGTTTGCGTTTTCCTTCCTTGCACTTGTTTTGTGTTAAATTTTCTTTTCAATTTTAGATCCTTCATTTATGAGATGTTCTAACCTAACTCCTGAATGGCATGGGTCAGAGCAGCCATATGACTAAAAATGCACATGGCACTGAGTAAGACATAAACTTTATTGGGACTTATGTGCAAGAGAGGATCTTCACTGCCAGTGATCCAGAGAATGAAGTTAGCACTCCGCTAAGTGGCAGGAAAGTGAGGGGCAAAATAAGGGTTTTGGAACAAAACATTTCTGCAGGGTAATGGGAACAGAACTTCTTCTAGGGTCACATGGAGCACACAGTGGGCTCTGGTGATGTTATCTTAGGAAGGAACTGTGCGTACTTGAGGAGATATATACCATCTATACATTCTTTTCCCTCTGGGGAAATTTGTTAATTTTTAACTTATGTCCAGTCATGCAGCCAGTTCAGTTATAGGCAAATACAGCCACCCATTTTGCCCGCAAGTCTATAGCCATTCTTTAGGAGATGGGTAGACCCCAGTTAATGAGTGGTATGCCTGCCATTGGAAAAGACTATCATTTTTTTACTTTGGTAGTAAAATTGTACAACTAAGGGGATATCTACTCTACATCATGGACTTCTTCTTGTTGTTCCATGCCAACAGGGGTGATGTAATCCAATGTGACAGACTCAGCTGTTAACCATCCTCAACCACTATATACAGCATTTCCTAATAAAGGCCCAAGCTTATTTACCTGTTCCCTTAGGAGGGAAGAAATATAATTATGAGTCTTATTGAAAGATGACAACTGGGTTTTAGTCTTAAATGAAAAGATATCTTTTCAAACTTGTCTATGAGTCATATTCTGCAAGGCCAGCAAGATGTCCCACACTGACTAATTTGCAGGAGTTAAAGTCCAAGGAAGGGCAGTAGCACCTGAGGATGGTAGGTCTGTGCAAACCCAACATTGGGTCCAATTTTGGGCCTGGGTTACTGCCAAAGCCCACTGTAGAAAGGTATTGGCTAGGGCCCTATGGGCGAAAAGAAAGATGTTCATGGGGAACAATAAGGGGTTGATCATGCTGGTCTAACAGTATACAGCCAACATTTCCATTAGTATATAACAAAGTACCACATGAGGGAGTCCTATGAGGAAACTTCTAGTACCAGATGTTTTCCTGTTCTAAATTCCCTGAGTTTTCTATGTTGACATTAACAACTAGTTTAGGCATAAGGAGAGTCCACAAACACACACATAGGTCCCCAGGGGAATAGGAGACCCTGGATTATTAATAAATACTTTTATGGACATTTTTGGTAAAAATTGTGTCTTTTAACAATGTTTTGGGTGACTCCTATTCCCCTTGAGCTTAAGATTCTCAATCAGTAAGGCCGCACAGGCCAATACCATGACCAAAGGAACTCATTTTTCCCAGTTTGTATGGTTTGAGGAATAGCCAACAACCAATTATTATTACTTACTCTTTTGGGCTGTAGAGCGGCTGGCCCTTTAACTTGTATTCTCAATGACTTTGCATTGGTCCCACTGTTAGTATTTCAACTGGAGCAGGTGTCACAGCCTGCAGCATTGAATTTAAAGGTGCAAAGCTGGATAGAGTTTCTTAGTCCATTGTTTTAAAATCCTGTATTGCCTTTTATTTGTTTCCCCTGTTCATCTTTTCAATAAGGCCTGCACCAGTGGTGTTATAGGGTAAAACATATCCAAGCAACATCTTTTTACATTGCCTAGGACTGCGGAGGTGACTGCTGAATGGAGTTCACCAGCCACTGAGAAGGCCAACAGCCATCTTGTGGCAGTGTCCATGGCAGTGAAAGCATACCTTGCCCACTTTGAGAGTGGGAGGGGACAGATGTAGTCTACTTGCCAGTGTGCTACTAGAGTCTGTGCTCAGCCAATATGTCTCATATGCTCAGGTAACTGTGGTGGTCTTTGGAACAAGCATGATGGACACTCATGGGTGATGTCCATGAGCTGCTGGTGAGTGATAGGCAGCTGGATCCGCTGGGCCAAGTGCCACAGGGACTGGTAACCATGATGTCTGCTTTTTTCATAGAGCCATTCTGCTTCTTCTCGAGGCTCAATGTTATGGCTCTGGACTTTCTCAAGGGCATCTGCCTCACATTCCTGAAGGGGGTGTTAGAGGAGTGGGCAGGGATGTGTTAGTTACTGCTTGCCACCAACAGGTTTCCCAGATACCCTTCCACAGATCCATCCCCAACAGTGGGTGCCCTACGACAACCCATTGTTCCTGTTTCCAAGTTGCTATCCAGGTATATACTGCCCAAATATCAGTACAGATAGTCAGCATGTCCCAGGGCATGTGTACTATGACCATCCATATGGCTCTTAATTCAGTCCACTACTTTCATGGTGCTCATTTCCCACCAAACACTTTCAGTGCTGGGCTTCACTGCCAACAACCTCCACAAGGGAGGCTGTTCACTAGCCAAAATGTCCATGTACCAGGCATTCTCTGGAAATGTTCATATGCCTTCTATAGAGGGCACTTTAACAGCCACCTTGGGGGTTGTAACTTGGGCTGAAGAATCATACACAGAATACACTGAGCCTAGGACTTCACTCACTTCAGTATTTAAAGGGCTAGAATTGAAGATGCTGTGCTGTGGCAGGTCAGCTTTCCACTTGGTTAAGGTACTTAATTGCGCACTGCCGGATCGAGGCTTGTTTCCAGTAACTGCAGTCCATCCCTGGATAAGGATGGCAGTCTTTAGGATGATTGGAAATTTTTGGATTATATTTTCCTCTGGCAACAAAGTGTTGTATGCTGCACACACTTTCTTCTCTAACGGGCTATAATGTAATTTAGCCCCTTACCATAGTGGTACAAATCCCACCCAAAGCCAATATCAGTGTTGACCACATCCAGTTCACAGGGTAAGATGGGGTCCACCAACCTCAGTGCTTGAGCCTGTGCTTTGCCCTTTTCACTGCTTCAAAAGCAGCCTGGTGGGGTTCCTCCCATTTCCCTGGTTGAACTTGCCTGATTAGCATATACAATGGTATTAATATTTGGGCTAAATGAGGGGTGAATGGTGCCCAATATCCCAACAACCACAGAAAGGTCATTCATTGTTTTGTAGTTTGTAGTGTTGAAAAACATTGTACTTTATTGATTACAGAAGTGGGTATAGCTTTTATCTTTCCTGACCAGACAACACCTAAAAATTTGACAGAGCAGCCAGAGCCTTGCAGCTTATCCAGATTGATTGCCCATACCCGGCTTTCAAGGTTTGATATTATTGTATCTGATGCTTTTTTTTTTTTTTAATTCTGAAAGAGAATTACTGATTAATATAATGAAATAGGGTTACAGCTATAGGTTTCTACCTGTGGCCATATCTTTTGTGAGAGGCCATGACAGGTGGTTGGGCTGTGCACATAGCTTTGGGGAAGCACCATAAAAGTTCTTTGTTGGCCTTCCCACATGAAGGCAAGTGCAGGCAGACTTGGCTTGTCTAAGGAGATACTAAGGAAAGCATTAGCAAGATCTAAAACAAAGTGATAGTGACATAACTGTGTTCTAATTTCTTGCAATAAACCAGGAATGTTTGGCACTGCTGCATACAGTGGTGGTGTTACTTTATTTAATTCACGATAATCTAATGTCATGCCCCATATTCTTTCAGACTTTCATACTGGCCATACAGGACTATTGAAAGGACTATGGGTAGTTATTATTATCCCTACACTTTTTAATTCCTTAATTGTCACAGTAATTTCCTATTACCCCTTTGGAGTCTGTATTGTTTGGTCACCACAGATCTTTAGGGTGAGGGCACCTTCATTGGGGACCTTTTAGCTTGTTCCTGTAGCATTGCCTTTATTCAGAGGCAGAATTCTCCTAGAGATAATCTGTAATGTGGCATTCTGCAAAGTGTCAGTTCTTAAAATATAGCCAGCAACTATCTGTGGAATCATGCTACTTTGCATTGAATTAAACTATATTCATCCCCTGTGTCTACTAAGGTTACCACCCTTTGATGATTAGTAGGGGACAAATAAATAGTTAACTCTACATGTTGCCTCGGATTCCCTGGATCCCTGGGTGTTGTTCTTACCAAGGGATCTTGACCCTTCCCTTATAGTAGGGTGAAGGTTGCCTTCCAGGCTTCTGTTGGGGGAGCAGAAGGTTCCTGGAGTTGGGGTGGCAGCTTTTTTCTTATTTTCCTTATCCCCCAGCTTTTTGAGGGGACAGTTTTGTAAATCTAACACACGATTAGGACTATCATGTCCTCAGGGTACTGTTCCTGCAACTGGCCTCCAGCCCTCTCTTTCCACAGCCTTTTCAATTCTCCTAATTCTGCTGTAGCCTGTGAAGCTTGCAATACAGGTTGCCCCAATAGGGTGCTCAGGATTGACTCCAGAGGTCCATAATAATGGTTGGTAGTAATGTGTAGCACAGTATCTTTCATGGTCACAGTAAAACCTTTGGTATCAGATCCCATAAAATTGGCAGCATAAATAGCATGTTTCCTCCCTAATCTCTGAAAAATATCTTCTAATTCTTCCATGGTTTGCCAATGAGGGGTGGCATGGAGTATTTCCCCTTCATTAGGTCAGGCAGCCCAGCATCCATCAACCAATAATACCATTAATAACAACGTTTTGCTTCACTGAAGGTAGTATATAAACACTGACATAGAGAAGAGTGAGTGGGAATGGATGCCAATTTATTCATTCCCACCCCACATAGTACAACTACTTCTGTGCCAGTGTCCTATAATTGTAGAAGCCAGTTAAGTAGGAACTCTCTAGATCTCTGCCTATCCTCCAGCCCTAAAACACCTGACTCATGAGCAGTATAATCTCTTATGGTTGCATGTAACTTCTGCTTGGGAGTTGGAAATATTGGGCCCCAGAGGGTTGATCTTGTAATTCCTATCCTTCTGTTGTATTATAGGGCACACCCACAGGGCTGTTCATCTTCTTCTTCTTCCCATTCTTTCTCCTTCTTCTCATCTGAGGAGAAGTCCATAATATCCCATGCCTTAGGGTCCCACCCAGAAGTGGCTAATATCCTCCAGACCTGGACTTGAGGCAGTGTGTGGCCCCTGTTCCAAGCACATCTACAAGAGAGGTTTTCTAACAAATCATCTAGTCAGCACAGGTGATCAGTTAGAGTCTTTCATATCTGCCTGTGCCAGGCACATGTCCCTTCCTAGCTTTAATTCTTCTAAACAGCACACAGAGTCCTTTCCCACTTGTTCTGCCCTGGTATCCACTCACAAGTCTCCTAAAGGGGCCATGCTATAGTTGCTGATATCTAGCGGTCTTCCTTTTTCTTATTAAAGTGCAGCTGCTCTGCCACCTATTGTATCATAGCCAGTATTCCTGCTGGAGTTTTTAGGGTGTCCCTGTACTCTCTTGGCAGTCCTCACTCATTCAGGGGAGCAGCCACTCCTCCCCACATGTACATTTTAGGGCAACATGGGATTTCCCCCACTGATTCTCCTACCCTGGGCTTATGCCTGCTACTGCCAGTGTTCCTTCAGTGTCCTGGTTGGCTCACCAGCTGTTCTTTCCCAACTCCTGAAGGGTATGTGTCAGAGATGCTGCAAGACTTAAAAATGTACCTGGCACTGAGTGAGACATTAGTTTTATTGGGACTTACGAAGAGGAGAGAGTCTTAAGTGGCAGCAGTCCCAGGAATGAAGGTAGCACTTCCCATAGAGGCGGGAAAATGAGAGGCAATATAAGGGTTTCAGAACAAAGACATTCCATGGGGTAATGAGAACAGAATTTTCTGCTAGTCACATGCAGCACACAAATGGGGTCTGGCGATGTTATCATATGAAAGATGTGCACCGCCTTGAGAAGATTGATACCAGCTATACATTCTTTTTCCTCTGTGGAGGGTTGTTAATTTCTAACTTTTGTCTGGGTCATGGAGGTGGCTTTGTGCTGCAGGCTTTGTTTTAATTAAGGAGGGGAAGCCTAGATACTTGGCTCCCACAAGAGTTTAGGTCTCTGATTAGAGAACTTTCTTCTTTCTAAATATAAACATTTAGAGATATAAATTTCTCTCTCCTCATGATGTTTATTACATCCATATGTTTTCTTTGTTTTGTTACATGCTTTTGGTTTAAGAGCAGACTGTATAATTTCCACATATTTTTAAATTTTTTAGTCTCCCTCTGTTATTTCTAGCTTTACTCCATTATGATGGAGAAGATGTATTGTATATTTTCAATATTTTTGAATTTTGGAGACATGTTTTGTGACCTAACATATGTTCTATCCTGGAGAATAATCCATGTGTACTAAGAATGTGTATTCTTCCCATCCTGGGAGAAGTGCTGTATGTATATCTGTTATGTCTAATTGGTTAGATTATTGGTCACTCTTCTATTTCCTTATTGTTCTTTTACCTGGCTGTTCTAGCCATATTTTTAAATGAGAAATTGGCACTTAATCTTCTTGGGCATCCTTTGTACACAGCTCATTGCTTTTATCTTTAGGGTTTCAGAACTCTCTTCTTGTTCTAGGCATAGGACAGTTTGATTCCTCTGTGTCTGGTCATGTTTCTCTTTGAGTTTATCTTGTTTGGGGTTGATTTGGTCTCTTGAATATGTATAATCATGTTTATCATTAAATTTGGAGAGTTTCTGTCATTTTTTTCTTTTATATTCCTTTGACCTTTTCCTCTCTCTCTTCTACTGGGAATCCCATGATACATATATTGGTATACTTGATGGTGTTCCAGGTGTTTCATGGGCTCTTATTCTTTTTGTAATTCTTTTTTTCTTTTTCTTCCTCATCTTGACTCATTTCAATTGTCTTCTTTTTATGATCACGTTTGTTTTTTCTTCCCACACCATTCTATTGATGAAGTTCTCTATGGAATTTTTCATTTTAGTTGTTGTGGTCCTCAACTCCAGTATTTCTCTTTGGTTCTTATTGAGTCTCAAAGTGGTTGTCATATTGTCCATTCATTGTTTTCATCATACCTTCAGTTCTTTTCTGTGTTTCCTTTATCTACTTGAGCATATTGAGGAAAATTTTTTAAAAATCTTTCTCTGATTTGTCTAAAGTCTGATTCACTTTATTGATGGTTTCAGGATTTCTTCCTTTGGAGGGGCATCATTTCCTGTTTCTTTGTCTTGTAATTTTTGTTGCACACTGTATAGTTTAATATTTAAAGTGCTAACTCTGGGATTTATTTCCTGATAGTTAGCCCCATATGTTGTAGCCAGCTATCGATATGACAGAGATTTCCTTGAGTCCTGAAAGCTAACACAGACAAACCAAAGCCAAAAAACTGGCTCTCCTTTGGTGATATCCTTCAGAGCTTAGTGCTCATATAAAAAAGATCAGTGTGAGGTAGGTGTGAAGTGCAGGGTCCTGTCTGTCTTTTCTGATCCCCAGTGGAACCATGTGCCCTGCTTCTTTTCCTAGGCTTTTGCTTGCTTGTGGTCTTAGGAATTCCCCCATTTTACAGTTTACAGGACTTCTAATGTCCCCTCTATTCCCTTTGAAATAGACTTTCACCCCTTCTTGGATGCCGGATTGTATTACTTAATGCAGGTAGTCCTTTGTCACAAGCTGCTTCAACATGATGGTTTCTAATACTGTTTTGTTGTCTCTCAAGGGCCTCTGCCTTCAGGACAGATGATTGGAGGGCACACACTAGACAAGTTTCCAGAGTTCTGTTTTTAGGGATGGATTGACACTGACACTTAGGCCACAGTATTCTCATAGGAGTTACTTTGTTCCCACTAGAACAGAACCAGGAATCCATAATGGGAGTGTAGGCTGGGTCCACATTTCACCCAGGAAGGGGTGGGGAAGAGACTAGCAAGGACACCCGGAGCTTCTACAGTTTTTCAGGCTACTTTTTCTTGATTTGGAACATATTCAGTTACTACAACCCTTTAACTGTTTTCAGCAGTTTTGAGGAAGTTCTTGCTACTTGCTCAAACATCCTACAGGGGACCTGCACCCTAAGCCTCTTACACTGCCATGTCAGTCAATTAGAAGTCCCCTTTTATGTCATTTTCTTGCTTAAATGCTCTGGCGAATCTATCCACTAGTGTTGCATAGCAGAAGCAAAAGTACACATACGTTGTCTTCTTCATGAATTTAGAGGGAAAGTGTTTAGCCTTTCACTGTTGAGAGTGATATTAACTGAGGGTTTTTCATATATGCTTTTTATCATCTTGAGGAAGTTCCTTTCAATTCCTAGTATGCTGGTTTTTAAAAATAAAATTGTATTGAAATGTATCATTCATACATGAACATACAGAAACAATAAGTTTATAGTAAAAGTTGTGAACTTACAAAACAAACATGCCTATCATCATATAGGACACCATATGTCATCCCAGCACAATCAGTTTGCATTGTTGTGAAACATATGTTACAAACAATGAAATAGCATCATCAAAATATTTGTACCATTGCCAAGATCTTACATTTGGTGTAATTTTCTCCCAACCCACCCCATTATCAACTCCCTTTATTAGTATTCATCTGTTATAGTTCATGAGAGAATGTCCTCATATTTGTTCTGTTAACCATAGTCCATCTTCCACCACTGGATTCCCTGTGTTAAATAGCCCATGTTTTGTACAATCCATTCAAAGTGTACAGTCAGTGGCTCTCACTTTCATCACAGAGCTTTGCTCTCATCAGCTTAGTTTTGTAACATTTTCATTACTACAAAAGTAAAAATCCCATACACCCTTATACCTACAGTTGTTTTCCCTTAGAACTGATATATCTTGTTTGCCATTGCTGCAAAAATTTTACAGTATTACTGTTAGCTATCATCCATAGGTTACATTAGTTGTAAATTTAATGTGTATCACCATATTCTTAAAATTTTTGAAAAGAACATTCTTATATTTACTCTATTAACCAAATCTTCATCCACCACCAAAATCACTATTTTATATATAACAAAGATTATTCTCTAGTTTCCTTTCAGTTGACATTTATGTCCCCAGACTACCACTTTTAGCAACAATCTCATTTATAAATCAGCAGTGTTGGTTTTATTCACTATATTGTGTTACCATAAATTCTATTTTTCCCACACATTTACAATAAAATATATATGAAAAAAATAACATTTATGTAAACAAATGCACATATATGCATATACATCTATATATCATTTTACAAATATTGGTTTGTATTGTGAAAAATTTGATTTTT